>VZTN01022425.1:1544658-1780362 GCA_013400515.1 Erpornis zantholeuca | reverse complement strand
CGGGCACCGCGAGCGCTGCCGTGTCCTGCTCGCTCCGCGGCCTCGGGAGCGGCCCGGGCCCGCGCGGAACTTGGCGTTTGCCACCCGGTGACCGTCGGCGACGTGTCTGGCCATGGCGCGCCGAAGAGGCGCAACTCCTCCAGCGCGGGAGGGAGGAGGCGTTCAAGAGTTCGTTTCCACTCCGAGATCATGATACCCCAAACATTTATGACCAGCTGAATGCACCCAATAACCCTCGTCATTGAAAATATTCACTGTTAGAATAGAACAACTTGAGTCCCTCCAGTTTGTGGAGCCTTCCACAAACCAAGGCCTCTTGCATCTCTCATTTCCAAATAGACCGTAAAAGCCAGGCCAGGAAGGTCTCTGAACTTGACGAAAAGCTCCAGGAAAGACAAAGAGTGCACAGGGAGACTGTTCATGATGTCTAAATATTTATCCAGGAGGTGGGTAGTAAGGAAGGACTAATTAGTATTAAAGATGTCAAATATCACACTTCTAATTACGTTAGCAAAGGTAGCACAATGGAAGGTAAATCTGAATGCTCATCTGAGATCATGAGACTCGCTGCCTAATCCATGACTATGAACTGTTACATCACCCGGTGCATTCCCATCAGGTGTTGTTTTCTGACAGAGCGATTTGCCTCTTACAGGTGTAGTGCAGTTAAGATTATCCTTGCTAAAATTGGAATTCTTCTGTTTATAGCCAAACTTTGCTGGGTTTGTGCATTCTGTTCTTACAATAATTGAGGCTTTTTATCATCTTTCTGTTGGGATTGCTCTGAATAGCTAAAGACATTTGCATGTCACAGAGGAGAACAAAGTGTCTCTTGTAGAAATGCACATGAAATAGCCAGAAGACCCCTCAAGAAACCATACAGAATGCAAGCTAATGTGGGATCTGTGGGAACTATCCAAACACTGTCCTAAAATCAAACCTTGGAAACAATGGAAGTTCGTGTTTGAATTCAGATTAGAATTCTGCAGCACAATTTGTGTGTCTGTACAGTATTTATCTTGATAAAATCATCTTTCCCTTGCTCCGTACAGTTGCGAGACATTTTCCAGCCCCGTCTGTGCTGGGAGCTTTGCCTCCGGGAAGAGCTGTGGAACACTGCTCACCGGACAGCACGGAGCCCATGGTGGGACAGCACCGCCTTACCTTTGCTCAAGCAATTGGCTGAAGATCTCCTCACTCACAGCCGTGTACTGTGCTATCCTCGGACCTTTTAACACCACATTCATTCCTTATCACTGAATTGATTGGGTACTTTTTGCAGTTAAGAAAGGTCATGGATTCATACACTCTATCTGACATTTCTAATTTTAAAAAATATTTTAGATATTTAACAGAATTAAAATATGGTATTTTACGTTGCAGAATTGCCTCAGTGGATGGAACCAATAATACCAAGAGCATGCTGAAAAAGTGTGGCACGGCCTCCAGTTCACAGGGTATCTCTGATTATCTTCCTAATGGATATACAAACACAAGAAGACATCCAACCCTTGCTACCAAAACACAAGGAGAGTAACAGAATGTAAACATAAAGCTGCTAATGTACACACTGACACATGAATGACATTTACATTGTTCAGAATAAAATCAAGGATACTCTCAAATAATGAGCCACAGAAAAATTGCTGGAGCAAAATCGTCTTCAGAATGAAATGTGGACTCATTTGAAATGAGAGTTTTTTCATTAAAAAAATGGTGTAGCTAATAATAAAGTCTTTTAACCTGTATTTTGTTATAGGTGACAGGTGAACAAATCACAGGTCTTGAGTTTCTCTACCCTGCCTCTCTTGGTAACGTCATCTCCAGTACCATCTGCTACCTACCAGACAAACAGACCAACCACATAATGAGGTACCAGCTTCCACCCAGCTACCGTGACTAAATCAGAACAAAAGATTCAACGCCTCCTTCAACAAAGGAGCACAAGTCTAAGCTGTCTTTACTAATTGCTGGGTTTCAGGTTGTCTGTTACAGATTTTAAGTGAACTACAAACTTCCATCAAATACTTATAGCTGTTGGATAAAGGTACTAAGAATAAAAGATAAATGGAAGCAAAAGGTAAGAAAGAAGAGAAGAAAGCATAGAAAATGAGTAACTACTTATGGTAATTTAAAGGCTGTGGAATAATATAAACATGAAAGACCAGGGGGCAGAGTGATTGATATCTCATATGTTTTCGATGCCCCTACGGTTATTAGACTGCAATATATGGGAACATACAATAAACTATGAATTAAAATGTAATTGTAGCTTCAGGCATCTTCTTCATTGTCTGCTGTGGTGTTATGTCTTCATGCACCGTGATTGACAAGGTGTAATTAATCATCTTACTCAGTTGTAAATATGGGCACCCTTCACAGTAGGCATCAGGAAGTGTGTACCAGCAAAGGAAGCAATAGTTGACGCTGAGATACCATTAAATCAAAATCAGAATGCGTATATGTTCGGAAATGTGTGTTTGGTGTGATGCTGTTATCGTTTATTTCTAAAATACTGTACCAACAGATTTACTTGATTTGCAAGTTAACTACAACATTAACTGGTTTTATTTATTTTGTCTCTTCTTCATTTTTATAGGCAATGATGTTGTTCTCCTAAAATGTGAGCCAGTTTGCTTCCTGTCAGCAAGTGGAGCTCAGCTCAGCTCTTCCTCTCCTCGAGTTGCTGCAGACAGACCAGCAGCTTCAGTCAGCTGCTCCATGGACTGACTGGAAACGGTTCAGGCAAATTATTACTCCATTCATGGATCACCTTCTTCACTTCTTTATATAGAGTTAGACACTTTGGGTCATTTTAAAGTGAAAGGGAATAATGAAATTATCTTAATAAGGAACGCTGTTCCATTTAAAAATAGGACATTTATTGTCACCAATGCTGTCCCCAAATTGTAAATGAACATCTTTTTACAGACTTTTTTCCATATTCCAGGGTAGGAAACATGTTTTATCTGTTTCTTTTTGTAAATGATTGCTATCCTTATCTAGTTAGTACAGAAATGGTATCTGAGTCATGGGAAATTTAAGTGGTTTGTCTCAGGAAAATTTGGTGGTATGCATGTTTTTGATGCACGTAGAGCTGCTGAATGAATAATTGGCTCCTATTTAATGTCCTCTGCTTTAAAGCTGTCTAGTACATTTGCTGTTTAAAAAAATGTCTTTCAAAGCTGTTAAATATGTAACAAAAAGAGGTTGCTCTCCCCATTCTGACACAAACAAAGCCATACAGTGAGCTGCCCGAGGTACTTGCAGCATGGGATTAATTACAAACACAATCATAAATGGAAATTTGCAAAGTTTTCCAATTCTTTTTGTTTGCAATACCAGCTGATGAGTGTTTGATAAAAGCGTCCAGTAAAAAATAACAGTCCAGGAATTAGGTGTTAAATATTAAGCCAAGCATTTTTCAGAGAGTATGGGATCTGTTGGCTCTATAATTCCACAATTTATCCCTGATGGAGTAAGATCTCTGTCTGTCTTCAGAAGCAAACAGAGCTTAAAAGAGGAGCGCACCCTCAAGAAGATGATCGACTAAGAATGTGTTTTATTTTGATTTGAAAATCTGTCAATCACAGATAAAAAAGACCAAATAATATTATTATATAGACTAGCTAACTGTGTTTGTCTGGTAAACCAGGCATATGCAGGAAAGAGAAATAATACAGTTTAAAAGGAAAATACTCGGAAGGTTTTGCCCAGATGTGCTGAAATTGTTGTTCACTGGTACAGGCAATCGATTTCAGAGGAAAATACAAGCACGAATCTATAGATGTGAGGGAGAAATAAGATGTCCAATGTCTCACATATTTCAGTTTATATAGCCACAGCTATTTAAACAATTCCAAAACTGCCTCTACGGGTGTCAAAGAGGGAGGGAAATCTTCAACCACATGATCTTCTCTCCAGAGTCCTGTTAAATCCACTGAACTTAAAACAGAACAAGAAGTGTGAAATATGGGTTTGAACATGTTATGTCAGAAATGTAAAGGTTGGAAGCCTTTTTAGTAACCGATATTAATATTGTATTAAATGTTATGAAAAGGTAGGTGTTGGAGAGAAGGGCTGGGCTCATGTGCAATTTTGTCAAGGTTTTTATCTGTGATTATGATTCCAGATGTATCTATTCCCTGAGGAGAAAAACGAAGTAAAGTTGGCATGTGACATGTGTTTTAAGGTGTTTGGCACAGTTTCCCAAAGTGATGACAAAATGTTCATTTTTATTACAGTGAATTGGTAAAGAAAACATGATTCTGAAGGTCAGTAGCTGTATATTTAAGATAGCTTTGGAGTTTTATTTTGGGGAATATACATTTTTGGTGATGTGCTTAGATCTGATCACCTGAGAAGCATCTACTGTAGTAAATAATGTACACAGAATAACTTTTACAAAATATGAAGTGGCAATTACTAGAAATTCAGTAAATTCATGCACAGAACTTGGCAAAGATTACAAAAATGTCTCTTTTTTGCATCTAGTAGTGTAGCTGTTTCTCAATTATTTTTAAAATCTGTTTACTGCGGACCAATCTTATTGATTAGAGCTCAAATAAGTGTAAAAAGGTCCTTTGTAGGAACATGTTTTTAATGTAAATGGACAGATATTTTTTTTTTTAACAAATTGGAGGTTATTTTTTGGGTGAAGGCTATTTTGCCCGAACACGCATGAAGAGTGGAGATAAGGAAGTCGCCTGTGGCTGCCCAGCTCCCCCTGTCTCGTCCCTGCAGCCGCTGTGTGCAGCAGTCCCGGCAGCTCCATGCTGACAGCAGGGCACCCCGGGCTGCAGGACCAGGCAAACACTCCCTCATAAACATTTTACAAGTTCAGGATCAACCAATCCGCGGGGTTTGGGAGCCCGCCCTCATTGGGTGTATCAGGGATTCGGTAAACACGGCTACATAACAAAAACAAGGTTTGGAGAGAAAAGACTCCGACAGTATTGCCTCCTTTGAATATTCAGAGCCTAAGAACATGATTCATTCCGTGCTTTATAAAGTACACTTCCAGCTCTGTATCCATCTGCAAATATTCAGAGTGATGTGCTCAATACATTCCTTTCTGTTCTACAACCACATTTCTTTGTGAATTTAACCACATCAGAAAGCACTTCAGATTTCTAACACAAATATTCGATGCATTCAATGTAGGAAGCTTCCTTTATTGGAGGTGATTTGGAACATTTTGTATTTTATAGGTATATTTAAGAGGTTAGCAGTAGGGGGGAATCGTCTGTGCAAAATCTGTCTACAGCTGAAATTCTTAGATGCAGAAGTGTTGCTGAAATGCCTAATACATTTACATTCTTTTGTTAAGTAGCTTACAGGACTATCCTCTTAGCTACCAGATACCCAGATCCTTTTTTTTTTTTTTTTTTCTTAAAGTCAAATAACATTTCTCCATTTTTTTCTTATTTGTTATTTTCAGGAGTATAAACTTGGTTTGGGGTTTTGTGTGCCATTAGAAGATTTTCATTTTCATAGTCTTTTTTACTTTTTAAATCTACACTTTTGTTGTTCTTTTCAATAATCTTCTGCAACTTTATTTCATCTTTAGTGCATGCAGAGAAGCCCCTCATTGGCTAGTACGTTACTGATAATGATTTACAAGTTTTCCCAGATTAATTTTCCATGGGGTAATTTTTTCCCCAATATAACATAGTTCCAATTTTTAAAAAAGAATGCCAAAAGCTAAGGTATTTTATAATACAGTTTAGAAATTAATTTTTGAAGTCCTTGTGTTTGTATTTTAAATTTAGAATCTATTTATATTTCAGTATCAATAAAATAATGTGTAGAGTTTAAAAATTAGCAGTCTGGTATTTTCCAGATATTGAAATGTGCCTTTCTAGTGAAGGCAGAAGACTTGCTCACTAGATTTATTTTAAAGCAGCGCTTTTAGATATTCATAAATTAAAATGGCAGTTTTCAACTGGATACTTATTGCTATTTTATTTGATATTTGCAAGATACCTGACCATTTAATATTTACCCTCTATTTCTCTGAGCTGATCTAATTGCACCTCTCTATTTTGCATTTATTTCTCTTTGCAAACACTACATTATTCACTCTCTCCTGTGCTTATTAAACAGTGCCACCTGCACCAAATGAAACAAAGCTTCTCCATCAATCTATCCCAGCTAAAGAACCCTGACTATATATTATAATTAATTGAAGCTCAATTGAACACTTGAGTCTGAACTAGATACAGTAACCTGAAAAAACATTAAAAAAATTAGGATGTACTTTAAAGAAATCTTTTAAATGAAAATGTTCACTCAAAACTGAGAACCTAACCTTGCACCAAGCACTCTTCATCAGCTCTGCACAGTACCTCAAGTAGCAATTAGCAGGTCCTTTAATTAATTAACTATTCCCTGTACATCACAGGGATTTTTGTGGCACTAACGTCATCCTTCATAAGTGAATACCAAATCCGGTCAATATTTTGTCACTCTAAAGCCTTCTCTGGACTACCTGAATGCCACCGCCTGGCTCTGCAGAACCATTTCCCAGCCCAGGAGCAGGTATGGAAAGGGACACAAACTTTGCCTGGGGAGTGGGGACAGACGGAGCTGGACACGGACAGGGACACGCAGGGCACCTCGTGTGCAAATATTGGCACTGAGAGGAAGTCAGATGAGACGCAAATTGAAATAGTGGCAATTAAATCTTATAAATGTACTTGAGCAGGATGATTTTCTTTAAAAGCTGAACGCACTGTGAACTTTCCAAGTGCTGGAGGCTTTGCTGCTGTGCTGCCTCTCTCTCCCACTGTCCGCTCCCAGACAAGAGCAGATTAATTAAGTGGCAGGTCAGACACGAGAAGGTGAGAGGGCATTTCCCACCAATCTGGAACATTTTGCCCATTTTATACTTTGCAAACTTTTTATATAAGCGTGGCTGATTCTTTTCAATGTAATTCTCTTCTGGAAAATATTAAGTAATTTTAAGGGCATTGCCCTCTGAAGATGAGGTACAAAATACGTATTGCTGGTTTTAAGATTTCCAAAGATGCAGTATGTAAATTTGTTTATATAAATATGTATAAGATATATCACAGTATGAGGCTGTGTGTGTGTGGATGAACATATGTGTGTGTAACCATCTATCTATTTGCAGATTCAGACACAGACATATGTTATCATTTCTTAGAGGGAAATAGCTGCAGAAATAATTCTTTGTGTTCAGTAGTTTTCTTTAGTGTGTAGTAAGTTTCTCTGCAGAGATTTCTGTGTTCTGGAAAGATCTTATGAATTTATGTAATGTATAGTACAATGAAATCAAATAAAGTATGCCTTGTATGATTTTTCAAGAATTACAGATTAGCATTCTCTTTCAACATGTGTAATATTTTGAATTATGGAACCAACATTATAGATAATGCTAAAAATAAATAATATATATGATGGACACATAGAAATACATATTGTAGAAATCTCAAGAAAGAAGAAAGAATTGTTATTCAAATATTTTAAGATGTTTGCCAAATGACATTACAACTTAAAAAACCTGCCACATTTAATTTGAGCTCTTCGTGAGGAGTAATATGTATTCAATTACTAAAAGATAGTTACTGATCCCAGTAAAATTTGCTATTTTCTAGGAATAACAGAAATTTCCATTTTCACCTTATGGATTCTCCTGCATCACTGTTATTGCAACTTCAGTTAAAATTTTGGCATGAGCAAAATGTAAAGTAAAATGTAAAGGTCAACTGATAAGCTATGACTGTATTTCTGTTTTTGCTGTGTAAATCTGCTCTTATCAATAATTCACTATTCATGTTCTACAAAGACTCTGTCTTTACATTTTTAATTAGCACTTAAAATTTTACAAAGACAGTTTAGAAAAGAGAAATGCTCTGTACTTGGACTCTTATGTTATAATTTACTACACATTTTTTTCCAATAGATTTGGCAAATGAATACTCTGTTTTGATACATCAGTCTCAAACAAAGGTGGACTCTGATGCAATTTTTCACTGTTCATTTCCCTGAACCTTTTGGGATATAAAGAATCGTGAACAAATACTTAACAGCCTGATCAATAGCCATTGACCATTTGGAGCCCCTCGTACCCTAACAAGCACAGCTTGATCATGTATATTTGATCATGTAAAATTTCAAAGCACCTTGATAGAGCAGTGCAAGGTTTTCTATGGCATCTTTGTGCTATTTCTTAAAGCACATATTTCCCATGATTTACTTTATCATTAATGGAAACTTATTGCACATATATTTGATGAAGCTCAAGAACATGAATTTCAGTGTTATACATCCACAGTATTTCATATGAATGGCAAATATAAAACACTATCCTAACATTTTAGGATAGGAAACTCTGGATGTGCCTATGGATTCAATGGACCCCAGAGTGCAAATCTAAAAAGCCCTATCATTATAAATCTTGCATTCCTGTTAAGTGCTGGCATGCACATTACACTGAGGTGTGTTAAGTTTATTTTAGTGGGAAAATTCCAGTAAAAACCTTTCCCTTGATATCCTTTTAAGTATATGTTCACATATGTATAAAATAAAAAATATTCAAGTTCACAGCTGTGTTAGCCCTTAGTCTTATTAATATCGTAGAAAGAGATAAAGATCTAAGCAAGAAATATTTACAGTGAAAAATTTCTTTGCAGAACTTTATTATTGTTCATAATTCCACATCCAATGTTTTTCATACAGGAATTTTAGTTTATCATTAAAATATAACACTGATGCTGCATTTGTATAGCTGCCTTTTCTGCTTATAATCATAATGTTTATTCTAACTTTCTGGGCTTATTATTTTAGACAGATATCAGTTTAATTAGCTTAAGCTGTCATACTCTAATAAATACAGACGGGTTGCCTGGTTCGGGAGGAGGAAGGTGGCTGCAGATTTCAGAAGCAGAGACAGTTAATGCCTTGTACATTATCATGTAAACAGCAAAAGGACAAAAATAATTACCTGATAAACTTTCAATTTCTGACTCTCTCCTATATGCTTTCTGACCAATTTTTCCATAGAAAATCCATTCAAATTAGGCAAGTCCTCTAAATATCTGCAGCATCTGCTGGTTCAGACACCTTCCTTTATGCAGAGTACCATTTTCATATGATAATACATGTAATATGATATAGAATGACAGAATGCATGACAGTTGCCCATAATACATAGAAAGTCACTCAAAGGACAGAAGCGACATTTGGATAATTAGCATCCATTGGGCAGTCAATCATGCGAATAGAAAAAACTGAACAAAACCCACAATGGAGTTAGAAAACAAAAGGGACCCTAGCCAGTCTCAGGATTAACTGCTCTAAAGCGATCTAAATGCTTTTGTATCTAAAGAACTGAGGCTCCCAGGGCTGCCCTGTTCCCCTCTAGATACCCAGGGAACTAATTGTGGCGATCAAAGTTAAAGCATTCTCTCTTCTTTATAGACTGCTAAATACACAGAAAAATTATTTCTCCATTCGTGTTCATTAAACTATTTTAAAGTTAAAAAACTGATGCCACGTTCTTTTGCCAAGTGAAATGAGCTAGAGTATTGAGATTGTCCTGCTTTTATGAGAACACAACAGACCTTTTAATTTAAACACTGCCTTTGTTTGATTAATATTATTTTGCTGTTGTCCATTCTGCTATCTCTTTCTTTTTGGATAATGAAGGCAATTGTCATTAGAAACTCCTGTGTGAGAAAAGCCTGAAAACAGGAATAGGAATAATAATGATAATAACAAACCCCATTAACAAAATTAAGCAGGAAAGGTCTCACAATTTCTTAGTAGCTTCCACTTTTTAAATAAATAAAATATTTGGTCACTTGATATATGCAGCTCAAAATATTTCCTTTCCCCAGATTAGGTGGAAGATGAGGGCAGCCTCCTTTAAAGCTCCATCTAACAGAAGAGAAAGAGAAAGAGAGAAGAGATACAGAGAGAGCCCCAGGATGTGGAAAGTCATGAAAATACCTACCCTGGAGACAGTATTCCCATAGGATCCTTTTCATACAAATTCCAACTTGCCTAATGCCCTTAATGAATGAAATAAAAAGAGAATTCAGAAAGGCCCATGCTGATGGCTCCTGCTGGAAAGTGTGTGGTTTAAGGCATAGCTGCAGCAGTTCTGGGAGGGAATCAGCTCCGGTCCCCATCAGCCAAGCAGACAGGAATCACTGGGGCGAAATCTTCCCCCTCACACATTTGCAATTGACTTGAAACAACATCACGACACCTTTGGATAATTGACGCCTTCTTACCTTTCGTTGTCCTTTGTAATTAATATTTGTAGATCTAGAGGTTTCTCCCAGCCACAGATAACAGGAAGGTGGAAGGGGTGGGGAGAGAGAGCGCGTGTGTGTGCGTGAGTGTGTGTGTGAGTGTGTGCGAGAGAGACAGAGGCAGAGGGAAGGAGAGAGGCAGAGAGAGGCTTTGGTTGTGTCTCTGCTCGGGGAATGGAGTGCGGGTGTATTTGTGTGGATGTGTACTGGGGGCTTTGCAAACCTCTGGAGTTCTAAAGGCAAGACAGAAAGTGAGGAGTAGGATGAGCTGGATGTCCCCTGTCAGTCCTTACAGAGTTTCAGCAGCCGTGACCTTCAACCCTTTTGCTGTGTGTCAGCCCCAACTTGAGCCCCCTTGCCCAGCTGCTGTGCCAGCCTCCCAACGCGGAGAAGGGAGAGGGGACAGCAGAGGTAAGGAGGCAGAGAGAGATTGAGATCAGAAGGGTTTCTCGCCCAGTCAAATGGGCCTCTGGTGGCAAATCAATCACGGCCCGTTCAAACCAATGATGCTGCCAGTCTCCAGCTCACCAAGCCCTCACAGCCTCCCCCGGCTCCTCGGGCTCTCCTACATGACACCCAGCTGATGACGGGGGCTCCAGTCAGAGCAGGGCTGCTTTTTACAGGTTGATTTGGTCATTAGCATCATTTCTTCTCTATCTCCCCCTCTTGTTCTGTCTTTACCCACCATCTATTTATTTATTAAATTTTGAAAACTGATATTAGAAGAGGGATTGAGATGCACAAACACTTGCAAATAAGTTGGTATACTGCCTTGTTGAAAGAACTCAGATTTCTATATTGATTTGATTTTGTACACTTAGGAAGAGCTACCTGTTTTAATGTAATGAGTTGATCTGATCAGTATAATCAGGGACAAAGAAAGGAGGCCTTACAACATGCTCACTTCATCTCCTCCTTCCCTTTATTTATTTTACACTGATAAAAAACTGGCTTCAGGGCTTTTTCCTACTACTCCCATAGGACAGGAATTATTTTTCAATTTTCTTTTTTTGCAGACATTTGTTAAAATACAATTTTAGGTCCCTTTTAAAGCTATGAGGAAGACCCTTATCTGGAACAAATTTGCATTGCCACTGAAATTCTTGTATTTCAAGGAGTGTACAGTGATAAAGCTCTAAATGAGGTAGGAAAAAACCCTCAAAAATTACTACTAAATCCTAATGAGTACTTCTTTCAGTACTGACTTTTTTTCTGAACAACTGAGAAAGGGTTTTAAAGCAGTTACAGAGAGAAACAGTAACAGAAGAAAAGTGTTTGAAAGTTTAGGAAGAACAAAGTACTCTTTTGCAGATTTTGTGATCGTAGGAATTGCATTCTCTGTTTCCTCCTCTCTTCTCTCCTTGCCACGCCCCCCCCACCCCCTCCCCCCCAATTCCTAATACATAGGGGAAAAAAAATCAAAACAAGGTCTTAACAGAGTATGTCTTGCTCTGTCTAAGTCCACTTTAACCTTAATCCCTGGAATAAAATCTTCCTGCAGCCCTCCCCCCAAAAACGTATTGCACATTGAGGAAAAGGGTGCAGTCCCTTGTCATCCTCGCTCATCTCCAGTGCCAACCTCTTGGCTCAGAGCTACCCCATCCCTGCAGCCAGGGATGGCAGTGCACGTTTTAACCAACAAATTGACATGTTGGCCATCCAAGAGCAACTGGCCAGTGTGAGGTGGGGCAGGAAAGGATGATGGAAATGTGTGGAGCAGAGCCCAGCTCTTCCAGGCTCTGTAAAGAGAGCCTGGGCAAGATACAGTGGCATCAAAAATATAGCACAATATGCTCAAAAATGTCTCCCATGTCTCCTTTCTACCATGAGTGAACTGTGTGAAACTGAAGTGAAGTGCATTGCAGACAGCAGTGTGGGGTGCTGAACAGCCTGTAGCTGGAGAGCGCTTCGGTCTTTATCTTCAAAGCTGTCCTGTCAAATACAAGGTCTTTTAAACATCAGAGGGATAAAGTTTCTGATTGTGAAGGGTTCGTTTTCCTCTTGGTTTTCCTCAATCAGAAGTTAAGCCCATACGACCCCCACAGTAAGCTGGCTCTGGGATTGCTGCCCTGCTACTTGCCCCATGATTTGGGGATGCTTGGATAGAGCAATCTTGATTTGCTCACTGTTTGTTGAGTTCAGTTTTCTTCATGTTAGTTCTTTCTTCCATCTTATGTGTCTTGAGGCTTTTGCTGTGTGGCAGTGAATTGAATCTTATGAACTTAAAAGAAAATTGTGGCTGGGACCTGGAGAATATTCATCTGTTGCAGAAAATGCTGAAGTCTGAACGTGTGAGAATTGAACTAATGAGTTTTCCCCTCATTTCAGTCCCACAGTCTCTTTTTTTACCATACCTTAATTGCAGTGTTTTCTGACAAAATAATCCTAGCTCCTAAAAAATTTAAATGCGCACCTTCATTTCATTGCTTGCAATTCCTTCTACCAATATAATAAAGGAAATTAATATGATTTATAAAATAATATGCCTTTCTGTCATCTTACTGTCAATACATAAGTACTACACCGAAATCTAGTTGATTTCTAAAATGAAAATTCATTACATTTCTGGAAACTTGAACAATCAGCTCCATGCATTTTAATTAGATTGCCTGTTTTTTCATTTATTACTAATACAGTCCTCTTAACTATGATTTATTTGTTAAACAAAGTGCCATAATCCGTCACTTATTCATCTTAATTTCAGCAAAATTAAAGTAGTCGCTGTTATATTACACCTAATTGCACTTGCAATGAAAAGAACGGAGATGTTAATCAAAATAAATTGAAGATAAACAATAAAATCATTAAATCTTTGCTGCAGTAAGTGTAACTAATCAGTTTTGACTTGAAGCGACCGAACACAAATAATGAATCTGTCAGTGAAGACGCGCTCATTAAATCCAGCCTGGTCCGCCCGGGTCCTGCAGGCAGCCGGCACCCCCGGCCCCGCAGCCTCCGCGGCGCTCCGAGGGGACCGCCAGGCACGGGGACATCGGAGCCCAGGCAGGGTCAGGGTGCCCACACACTGCCCTGGGATTAGGCGAGGATGCAAATGCCACAGGTACACAGCAACTCCCGTAAGCACCGCGCCAGGAACAGGAAAACACTCTTTGTTTTATTCAGCCACCAGCAGGTCAGAGATTAGAAAAAGGGGGGAAACGAAACCTAGAAACTCAGAGGTAGGAAGCACTTCGTTTTAAAACTTATTAGAAGTATTAGTCTCATAGCAGATCAATGTAGCTGGCATCGTGTTAAATAATATATGTTAAATAATATGTTTTGCAGTAGTACGAGATACTGATTATAGTCCTCTGCTATCCCTACGGAGTAGGGACAATGCCTGGATTAGCAACAGAAGCTGCTCATGTCCTCATTGTCTTTCCACCAGTTACCACTTCTGGCCTCACTACCTCATTACAGGGGACAAAATGGGCACTCCAGATATTTGCAAATATGTTGTTACACTGGCAAGGAGTCCTGCATCTGAGCAGGCTGCTGAGCTGAGCTAGAGCAATCAGCACTTTCTACTTCAGCTTTTAAATTGTTTACCTAATGATTTCAGTTTTCCCAATGGAGTATTTGTGAGCAATGACTGGTTAGCAGGAATTTACATGGCAAGGAGGAATTTCTCTTAAAATAGTTTTGCACGATACACTTTTGTCTGATCTGAGCCACCAAGTAAGTGCAGATACAAAATACAGGCAGTGATCCTTGTGTTTAGTCACACTAAACAAAGTCATCATTTGCTTGAACAATTATCAGTTCCTAAACAGAAGATACTGGTTTGTATTTTTATGATTCCCCTCCCAGTATTTTATCAATCATTTTACTTATTTACAGATCTTACTGCGCTTTGTCTTAATTATTTACTTAAGCAATATAATTCAGCTCTAAGTGTGAACAGCACAAAGCATGTCTGCCTGGCTCCTGGAATCAACATAACCAATTAACATTTTACAATGCTAATGCTTTCTCCTGTATTTAAAACAGCAGTCAGTACAAATAAGTGATAGTTTAACAGTTAATATGCTCTAGCTCAAGTATATTTGAGAATTACACACATTTTTAAGCTTATTCATTACAATCTTTGGATATGGAATGGACAAGATAACCCAGTGCCCTCTGAGCAGGAGGCTAATTTCAGCCCAGTTTTCTTCTTTGTTTCTCTTTCTCTGAGTATAGTTCATATTTGAGTCATACCAAAATACAATAATCACGGGACAACAACAGCCCAAATTCAGGATTGAATGACTACTAAGCAAGTTTTTCCCCTCTGTTTTTCTCATACTAGTGTGATTTGATATCCGTGAATAATTACTTTTTTTTTTTTTTAATAAAAAGTCTAGCTGGTGAACATTTTAGTTTCTGTTCTGCATCTTTCCAGCATTTATAATGCTTGACCTGGGACTTGACATCTCTCAAGGTGCTCATTTGGAATGATTTATATGGGCTTTGTTAGTTCAGTGGCAGGTGGGTAATTCTAGAAATTAAATATTACCTGCTTTTTATTGATATAACTATAAGCACTTAATAGAAGTAGTAAACATTACTATTACTAATTTCTAGGAATGGTAATAAAAATATAGACTGAAAAGTGGCTAGCAGGATAGGAACCAGGTAATGATAAAAAAATACTAAAACGATGGACCTGATCCTTCATCAGCCAAAAACTGCAGTCAAAATCTGCCTTGAATGAAAATGATCAAGGGCCCTGGAGCTGTGGCCTGTGTAAAGTTAATCTGAGAATCTTATTGCATTTGCTTTCAGCAGGTCTCTAAAAAATATTCCCCAATACAAGTGGCACTAATTGGGCCCCATGTTGGGAGGCTGTGCAGAGGAGCTCCCGACTGAAAGGGCCCTGGCGAGTGAACTCCCTCTCCTGTCGGGATGGGCTCCCCGAGGTCACAGTCACAGCACCCCGGGGGGCAATGCACAAGGTCGCTTTTCCTTTACTGGGGCTCTACCTTTGCTGTAGTGAGAACACTGCCATATTCAGGCTTCTCAATGTATTATTTTCTGCTCTGCTTGCTCAATATTTCAACTACTCTTTGTGGGCTTTTTTTTTTTTTTTTGGTTACTGTAAAGGGTTTTGGACATTCTTCAAGTTAAATACATTTTCAAACCAGAAGCATTGACCATACATGGTGAGAAGCTGAATGACATGCAGTATGTACACAGTGATTAAGGAATGAGTGGGGGAAGACTGTGGAGCAGGAAAGAGGGAAGGAATTCTGTTTAGTCCCGTTCTGAACAGCCAATGATGGTGGGGTATCTATGAAGACATTTCAAGAAGACAAAGTGAGATTTCACTTCAAACAGGAGAAGACAGTTTTAGAATAAATAAGTGGATCTGACAATTGGGAACATAGGGATGATAGCTGAATCTGTTTGACTGTGAGATTACACCAAAATAAGATTGGATTTGAAGGGGGAGAAGGCAGCAAAAAATATAATTCCACTAAATGTCTTCAGAGAGTTGGAGATGTGATGTCAGGATGAAGGATAAGTGAAGAAATTATTAGAGAGGCAACTGAAGAACCATGAAAAGACAAGGTCAGAGAAATCAAGAAAGACAAGATGTCAAAAACTAGAATTCAGTCAAAAATTCTGAATGATGAAATGTAAAGGCAGACAAAATTGGAATAGTATTTCTCAGCTTTAACAGAGAAGTCGGTGCTGTACATAGATCAGCCTAACTTAGGCATTCACCTCCCAGAGTGAAGGTTTGTGTGTGAGGATGTATCTGTAGCACACGCATGCCTTACATTTACTTTTTATTCTACTACTTGTCTCCTGTGAGACCATATTTGGTTGGAAATAAGTTTAACATTTTAAAACACTCAAATCTCTTTGCAGACATGTTGGAGGTCACTATACCGAAGGGCTGGAGAAGCACATCCTTTTGGGACAGGTCTCTGAATTCTGATCACATCATTCTAACTTAAGGGATGGGAGACTTTATTTTAACTTGGTTTTATTTCTTATGTATATGGATCTCTGTGTTGACATTTCCAGAACTACCCTTCACACCTTTTAGGGGATAAATGCTTTCAACTTTAGTACGTGTACTGATTTTAATCAGATTGACTGTTCTTGTTGGTAGTTCAGAAATTTCTGTTTGAAATCCCCTTAGAATTTATTTATTTACTTTCCAGTCTTAGGAGCCTGTTTTTATTTAATTTATGAATTTGTTCCAGCACATCTTTTAATTCCTGTGTTTGACAAAACCTCTTCTATAGTACATAACAGGAGAAAATTTGGTATATCTATTTTACCCTAAATTCTGTGTGGAAATGCTAATGCAAACAAGTCATTTACCTTCATTTCAGTGTCACTGTACTCTCATTAGTTTTCTTACTTTTCTACCAAATAGCCCACTGGACTTATAAAATGTCTTGCAGGCTTGCTGCTTCTTAATACTTGAAAAAAATCTTATTTTCATGTCAGGCTATCTGCTCCTCAAATCCTCTGTCATCCTTCTAATCTCCACTGGGTATCTTAGCCACTGTGTTTTATCCCTATTGACTTCACAAGTTATAATTCTACCTTCAGAAAAAGACATGTTTGACTATACAACCTTCATGAACCTTCCTGCAGCCCTATGGATTGTTTTTGCTTGTCAGCATCCGTGTTTGTTTGGGATTATGAGTGCCTTCTGCTACCCCGTTACGGTTCCTCAAGTAGCCTCCATGCTGAGTCTAAGGATTTTAATTTCCTCACTTCTGACTTTAGGGTCTTTTTAACTAGCTTCCTCATTTTTTGTACAATCTCTCCCCTGAGGATGTTGAAGTTAATTATATTGTGGTCACTATTACTTAGTGGTTCAGCTTTACTTACTTTATAAACTAACTCCTGTGTATTACTTGAGAGGCTTTTCTTGACTTAGTTCTTTATAGCTCTACGATTAAAACAACTAACATATGTATCCAAACATTTTTTAACATCCTACAGGACTAACTGGAAAGTCTAGAAAAAGGCGAGTACTTACAGGAGAATTAATAACAAGGACCAAGAGCATTAACCCTGGTGAAATACCACCCAGTCTTCATTAACTGTAAGACCAGGACAAATCAAACCACATTTAACGATGGCTCCATTTAGAGGCAGCAGGACAGGAGCATACTGGTATCCTCACCTTATAATTTTAAATTATACCACAAAAGTGTCAGAACTAGACTCGAAAGAGCATTTCCAGCAGGATGTTATTCCCATTTTAGAGAAAGGGAGCATATTTGCTGGCTTGCAGTACTGCATATATAAAGTTTCTCTATTGAATTCAGAAGAGGTTGGTATTTGCTAGCTCATGGTATCACCTCGTTATATCTTGATCATATATAGTTGTAGTAATCACACAAATAAAATTGACTTTTTGTGAAGTATAAAGTAAGTGTCAATGTTTAGATAAGTGCACTTTGGTTTGTGTTTGGTTTTTACATCCCAAAATGGAATGGGATCATTAGCATTAAAGAACTAATTAAAATAACATCTAGAAATAAAGCACCACTCTTTTTCTTCTCAAACAATGCCTACAGTTTTGGAAGAAATCTCTCTTGTACTGTGACCCCGCAGTCTGTGAAGAATAATGCTACATGTTTTTAAAAATTAAGTTAACTACAGCCACTAACCAATGACAAAATAAAGACAATCCCCAAGTTAGTCAAGAATCCCTGAATTCTTAATATGACCAGGTTTCTTCGCCCACCAGATTCAGGGCATCAGACACATCTTATTTGAACTTCTTGGACAAAAGGGGAGTACAAACAAGAATGGACAGGTCTGGAACTTCCTTACACTAGTATCAATCAAGGGTAACATTACTGATGTCTTCTGAACATCAAAAGAGGAAAATCAGTAAAAGAAATTTGTAGGCCATCAATTCCATTTAATATATTTAAGTTCAGAACAGCTACTGCCTGCCTAGCACTAGCTGTTGTCAGAAAGGTAAGTTGGAATGTCATGCTTCAGCAATCATAAGGAATTACACTCCTATAAAATGACTACAAATTGCATAAGACTCAGACCCCTACTATTCAATCACCGTTGAAGATTGTAGTAATTTTAATATTTGATCAATTTTCTACATAGTAATATGAACTAAATCTTGATTTTAACATTATGTAGTTCAATACCTTACCATGGTTAAAACAACCAGCTTACATTACGGAAAGGCCATTTGATGTGTTGTTAATAACAAATTAAAAATAATAGCTTATGACAACATGTTGTCTGATGACAACTTAATAAGTAGTGAGCCATCAATAGTTATCATGTTCCCCCCATCCAATGGCAGAAAGGATAAGCAATTCCTCCTTAGGAGGGTAGTGAAGCTGACACTGCTAGTGGTCTTTTGATTCATGGTGATTGTAGTCATTGCGTTTGAAGCCTGGCTCAAAATATGCTTTAACTTTATATAAAAAAGTTCTTTTAATTGCTACTGGAAACTCTGAAATTAGGATCCCATCAACTCTGTGAGACAGGGAAAACCCAAAGAAAATAACACCGCCTACACCAATGCTTCATACCAAGATTTTATTATTCTTATTTCTACAATGAGTGCAACAAAATATAACACCGTGTTTCAAATAATAAACATTATCAAGTTAGAAACACTGTATTTTATAAATTCCTTGGGGTTTTTTTCATTCATTCATTTGTTCACACCTTCCTTTCTTATTTCTTTTGTTATCTCTTTCTTTTTCCTTCCCTCTCTTTCATGCTCTTACAAGCTTAAGCTGGGCACTACTGTACAAGAGTTTAGTATCATCTGAAGTAAGTACTTCCCTCTGCTCCAACAACTTACGTCTTGCTGTTCTGGATTTCTCCTAAGTATCCTTGTTCTTCCAGGCTCATTAGTAACTTAGAGGGACTTGAATGTAGCAGTCTGATTTACATCAGTGATCTTATTCCTTTCAGCTCAGGAGGGTTATCTTTTCTGTGACAAAGGCTATCACAGATATGAATAACTATTTTCATACTGGGCGTTCTTTCGTCTAGCTGGAATCACACCATCATAGATTTTGCCTCATAAATCTGACTTCACTTTATAGAGCAATAATGGTACAGTCAGCACTCTGCCATCACAGCAAGGTGAACAGAGAAGAGTAACTTAGGTCAGTTGCTTCTTTATTATTGGCAGATGAAATAGTGTCTTCAACAGCTTCAGAGCAAGAATCAGGCAGGCAGTGTTTGTGCGGGGAAGGCAGAGCCATTCCGAGAAGCCAGAGTCAGATGATTTTTGCAACACGCAAGGAGGGGTCTATAAGCCCCAGAGTAAAGCAAACAACTGAGTGGGCAACTTACTGTTATTACCTACCCAGTGTTCATTTAAGGGTGCTTGAGTGAAAATTTGGAGAATGAAGTATGTATGAGACAGTATCAGGTAGCAAAAATACAGGAGTTCTGTTAACTCTGGTAGACTGCAGAAAGAGGAGGATAAACACTGCAAAACCTATTCCATCTAGTAAGAATTGTATTAAAAAGAAAATTTGGGCCCAGTGCTGCAGAACTTCATCTGCCCCTTGGAAAATGGGTGTTTCCTGCTTTTCAAAAGATTTGGGTGTTTCACTGTAGCTTTCTTTACCTTTCTTATGTTTTTTCTTTAGTCTACCTCCTGGTGTCTTTGGTAACACATGCAGGTATGTTCATGGTGAGATGGATATATTTGGGGTGCAAAACTGCTGCTCTTGGCTGGAGAGTGCTCTGAGGTGAAGGTAAAGGTTAAAAGCCTAAGACATTGATAACAGGAAGAATTTCTGAAATTGGAGAAGAGCTGTGTTAGACAAAACAGCCAAACAGATCCAGCAGGTGAGAATGAAAGTGATCATGGGGAAGATGCTGGCAGGAAACAGTATAAAAATGGTCTCTGCACACACCAAACGTGAAACAGCCAACAAAGGGCTCCCACTCTTTTACCATAATACTTTTCTAAGCACTCACTTCTTGAGGCTGAATTGGCTACTTCTCTCTTGTGCAAACAGTGGAAAAAGGAAAAAAAAAGCTTTTTCTGACAGAAAAATCACTGCACAGTTAAAGACAAAATCCAGTTCTTATAGATATTTTGCTAGTTTCCCCCGAAAATTAAATAACCAATTCTTGTTAATCATAAGAGATTCTGATGAGGAAGATGTCTGCTGAGAGACAGTAGCATAGGGAAATGTTTGCCATATTTAGATCTCCTTTCACTAAAAAATGAAGAGGCCATTTCAGGTCAATCATATTGAGCTCTTTTCTTTAGGGGAATGACTCTCCAGCATGGTTCATTACATTGAAGGATTTCATGGGCCTGAGTTATAGCTACTGGTATAATCACAGGTATCAGAAATAAGAATAGTTATTTCTTATTTCTTTGGAAATGGAAAATGAAAAGGTCATTCAGTGTATGGTACTTCAAACACTTGAAAGGGAAGGTATTTTACTGCTTGCTTAGCTTTTAAGAGGAAGCCTACAGAGGATAGAAGCAACAACAGCTAGACAGAGAAATTCTCTTAACAGCCAGGTATCAGGTTAGGAAAGCTAAAGCTGTGATAGAATTAGTTCTGGCCAGGGATGTCAGGGGCATCAAGAAAAGCATCTACAGGTACATTGATAATAGGAAGAACAGGGGAAAAGTGGGTCCTTTCAGGAAGTAGATGGGGGACCTGGTTACCCTGGACATGGAGAAGGCTAAAGGTACTCAGCGATGTTTTTGCCTCGATCTTCACTGGCACATGTTCCAGCCACACTGCCCACACTGCAGAGGCAAAGGCAGGGATTGAGAGAATGAAGAACCACCACCTGTGGGAGTAGACCAGGTTTGAAACCATCTAAAGAACCTGAAGGTGCACAAGCTCACGGAAGCTGAGATGCATCCACAGGTCCTGAGATAACTGGTGGATGATGTTGCTGAGGCATTGTCCATTGTATTTCAGAAGTTAGGGCAATCCAGTGACGTTGCCATTGATGGGAAGACAGGATGATCAGTCTCACCTTTGTGCTGAGCAAAATCATGGAGCAGACCTCTTGGAAACTAAGCCGAGGCACGTGGAAGATGAGGCAGTGATTGGTGACAGCCAACATGGACTCGTGGTCAATGGCTCAGCTCGATATCCAAGTGGAGCCCAGGGCCTGGCCCCCAAAAAGCTTTTATTTTGAAGAAGCATCTGTGGCTGAGAAAACACGCTAATTTATTGGAGACTGCGAGAGAATTCTACATATTTCTACATTCTTACACTCTTCCTTAACTATCTGCTAGTGTCCAGTTTTGGAGACAGAATGCTTTTGATTTAACTCTTTGGTTATGTTTTTGTAAGTGAATTTTGGTGGGTTTTTTCCTTTTTTGTTTGTTTGTTTGTTTGTGTTTATGTTTTCTTCAGTATTTTCTAAAGATCTGTTTCACTCTGTGCAATTACAGATTACTGTTTCTTAACTCATAATGGAAAACTAGTCAATGTAACACATTTCTATCCATATAAATAGGCACATAGGCTGATTTAAACATCTCTTGTTTCAGGGCATAAGTGAATGTCTCTGAGGGTAACCAGCTATCCTAACAAAGCCTGATGAATCCCAGTCTGGGAGCATTAAGAACAGGCTTTTTTCTCAAGCAACATATGTGAACACTTCTGGAAGCTGTTTGCAATGACCTGATCCATAACTCATGAGGCTCATTGTTTGATAACAAGAATTACAGAATTAAGGTTGATGAAATAATTTCTGTTTCACATCTAAAAAATACCTTTAATAAGCTTTGCATCAGCTTATAAATATGGGTAGAGATTTTCCTAATATTTATCCACTAAGAAATTAAGAAAAATGTACATGAACATTATAATCAATATAAGCCAGATAGCAGGATATTCTCTTCCAATGCATAACCTTTTAGATGAAGCTTTACTATTGATCTCTAAAGTCAGCATTTTTTCCCTTGCCATTCCCATTGGCTGAAATGCAGCAGGGAGAACCTCCCCAGTAAACTCAGGTTACATGGTGCTTCAGAAGGGTTGTCACTGGCAAAGAAACAGTAACTGTGCTCTCATGTACGTTTGTTGCTGTGGGTGTGTTACATATTAAAATACAGGTTCAGCTACATTCACCAAATCCATCCTGGAGTATCAGACCTCTATTTCTATGGTATTGAACTTAGACTTTCAGGTCAATCTGGAAGCATCCTAAGGCTTTCACCAAGCTTTTAATTCCTAGATTATTTTCTTCTGCCTCAAGTTTCCCTTCTGTTTCTCTTTTGTTTGCTATTAATGCTTCGTCTCTTCTGGGAGGGTGATTCACAGTTAATCAGCTCATCTATTCTGAGCCACTCACACCCAGGGCTCCGTGGCCAGGCCAGCAGGCATTGCTGGAACCCTTCGCTCTCCTCGGGGGCTTTGCCGTCCCTGCTGCCCTGTCACTGGGACACAATTACATCAACCATTGGGCCAGCTGCAGACGTGGGGGCCACCGACACAGTTGCACAAAATGGGATTTGGGGTACCTAATGAGCAGCTTATTTACATAAATACACCAGGTAAAGCAGGGGAAAAAAAAAGTTCTACAGCTTGGAACAGAAATTATTATTAGGCAGATAAATTTCCTGCACTTGAACAGGAACATCTACATCATGTTTAACATTTTTCCCCATTTTCTTTTTCACAGAAAATATAGTTTTCACAATTTGAACATATATTTAAATATTCAGTGTCTAATCAGTTGAAATTTTGAATGACTTCTCCTATTTTATTATCAGCATTTGGGGAGTAGAAGCATGTTCTGTATCCTGAATTCTGGAATATACCTGACTTTGCTTGCTTCATATATACAAAATACAGTTAGAAAGTACAGTACAAATTCCATATTAGTGTCTCTTTTATTCTTTAAGTAGAGGAAATTCTGGACACTCATCCTGTGTTCACCTTTCTGGTTTCCTCTGACTTAGCATTACCAGATTTACAAGCTCACACCTGTTTTATTAGGCAGTCTTTTAAACCAGAGTTTCCATAGACTGAATTTGCATGTTGCCAGACCCATTAAGTATGTCTTCTTTAGCAAGGAAGGAACCTTACAATTTTCCATACACATGCCCACTTACTTTTATTAATTAAACTCATCATTAATTAACTGTGAACTTGAGGTAGGTAATCCTCTTCTTGGAATACACCATAATAGTGTTTTTCAAATGCATTATCTCATGCTTATCACACAACCCGTGTGACTAATATTTCCTGCTCAAAAGTTCAGGTATACACCTGCACAAGATCCTGGTTGAGAAACTGTTGATGAAGAGATACCAACATGAGGTTGCCATCATAATTCTTTTCCAGGGTAAGAAAATATGCTCACTACAAATCAGCCACCGACAAAATAGATGTTTCAGTGAGATATATTTAAATGAAGTTGCCAAACACTGTTTTTCCTGACATTTGATAGTTACCAGCCGCTACCAGTTCATCCAACACATCAGCTATCCAGCCCAGTTCTCAAAATCCACCTTTTATATCTTGTTTTCCCCAAACTGGGGTGACTGTTTACTTCTCAACCACTCACTTTCTCAGAGAGAGGGTTTAAATTGCTCGTTTGAGCAATATGGCCTCATATTCCTTAGTGTGTCCAGTCTGAAAACTATGAAATATAAGCCAGTCTACTACTCTTGCATACATGTCCCCATTAAATATTTACTACATCTGTTCATATTAATAAGCTTACAAAATCTTTAAAAAGCTCACTACACAAAACAGAGCAAAAATAAAATTGTGAGTCTGTCTCTTAAATTTAATGTCAATCCATGTTCCAAAAAAAAGGAACATGTGATGAAATGTAACAGTGATGAAATGTAAGAAATTCTCTTAGCCACTCCTAAGATGTTGGGGTTTTTTTACATTATTTTACACAGCATCAGCATTGTATTTACCAGCTTCCTTATTCCTTAACTCCTTACTGACCATAGGGATTTTTGCTTCTGCAGCCGATTTTAACAATATTTCTATAAACTTACCTCCATTTGACTGTTGTAAGTGTAACCCGTAGTGCAGCAATACATTTAAGGAGTAAGAATACCCCTGTCTGAACACCGTAATTTTGATTGCAAAGCTACTTTACATGGATACAGGAATGTCTGAGTGAGACAGGGAACATCACTATAGATGAAACAGCAGTTTGGGGCTGGGGACAGGTATATCAGAGCACAGAACAAGCCAGGGCTGATCGCTGAGGTCTGAGCTTTCTCACGGCTCCTGTGGCAGAGGCTGGGGGTGGAAGCCCGTGGTGGAAGCACCTCATCTCAAGTACTCAAATTAGCACTAGAAACACTCCTCCTCATATCCCCAAACGCATCTTTGACTTACTGTAACTGTGAATAAATCTTCCAGGACTTTTTACATAGTGCTTAACATGTTTTAAATTTATTACTTGAATGAGGGTGGTATGATTTTTCCTACCCAGTCTCTCTGGGGAGCAAACGGGATATTAAAGCATCTCAGATGGGTTGTACTCTCTACCATCTTGCTAGCTATCTAGGTTCTTAGGCCAAGCACTTGGTGTCCACAATGATTTGCACTTTGGAGGCCTTTTTAAGACAAATCTTCAGTTGTTTCATTCCTCACTGCAGATCATCCCCAACTCTAAAATTTTAAAATTGCTAAAGCATGCTAGAAATGCCCTAAACCTTCCTGAAAACTTCCCACAAATCATGTTTAATGAAATCGTTGGGTACCTGTTTGTTCCTGTTTGCCAACTCCAACATGACACGTCTCAAAAGCTGTCTATCTGCAATTTTTGAGTCAACATAAGACATGTTTTCAGCAGCCGGCATTCCATTTCTAAGAAATCTCCAGTCCCCTTTATGACCTTGCTTGGCCTTGAGATTCTCTCCAGTCATGCTTTATTGTCTTTTCAGGCACTTTGGTCTCTGCACTCCACAATGTACAATGTTCTGTCACAGCTCTGCCAGGGCACCCCTCCCAGCCACTCTCTCTGCCCCCTTCTGCAGTCTCTGGACATCGAACACCCCTTTCTGGCCTGAGACTCTGGCCTGTGTCCATTGGGATGGCTCTCCTCTGCACGGGGCTTTCCAAGATGGGCAGTCCTGCTCCTCATCTGGCCTGGATATCAGTGGATATCCAGGGCCCAGGATCAAGCTGCTGACGCGGTTTGGCCCCGTCCGGGGGTGCCTGACAATTCCGCCCCACTGACGGGCAGGGAGGCGGCTCCTGGCGCCGTCGGGGCGAGTCCGGTCACTGCTGCTCGGGGACGCTCGGGGCCGCATTGCAGCCGCTGACCGCGGCGGGTGCCTGAGGAGGCCTGAGGGGAGCGCGGCCGGTCCCGCCTGAATCTCCGTGAGGAGAGCGGGGCCTGTCCCTCCGCGGGGTTCCCGCCTGAATCTCCGCGAGGGGAGCGGGGCCTGTCCCTCCGCGGGGTTCCCGCCTGAATCTCCGTGAGGGGAGCGGGGCCTGTCCCTCCGCGGGGTTCCCGCCTGAATCTCCGTGAGCGGAGCGGGGCCCGTCAGCGTTGCTACTGCCGACCCCCGGCGCTCCCAGCCGCACTCAGAGAGACACAGCATAGGTCGGGTAGGAAGGGACCTTAGTGGAGCATCTGGTCCAACCTCCCTGTCCAGACAGAGTGGAGCATCTGGTCCAACCTCCCTGTCCAGACAGTCATGAGAGCACATGGTACAGGACTGTGTCCTGANGTTCCCGCCTGAATCTCCGTGAGGGGAGCGGGGCCTGTCCCTCCGCGGGGTTCCCGCCTGAATCTCCGTGAGCGGAGCGGGGCCCGTCAGCGTTGCTACTGCCGACCCCCGGCGCTCCCAGCCGCACTCAGAGAGACACAGCATAGGTCGGGTAGGAAGGGACCTTNGGGCCGGGATGGAGTGAGGGGCGAGCGGCGGACAGAGCGCGGCCCTGCGGCCCCCGCCCGTGTCTCGCTCCGCCCCGGGTCTATGCGGCCCCCCGGAGACCATGGGATCCAGGATCAAGTGAGTGCCCTCCGCAGCTCTCCAGCCCCGCTCCAGTCCCTCGGGAGAGCGAGAAGGGGACTGACTTCTCCGCCGTCCCTCCGCTCCGCGTGAGGCCGCGCGGGCGGGACCCCGGCCGAGCCCGCGGGCCTCGGGTTGGGCGAGAAGGAGAGGGACAAGGAAGGGGACAGAGCGCTCCTTGCTCCGCGGGCCGGAGGGACGGGCGGGACGGGCCGTCCGACCCCAACTCCGGGCAAGACCCGGGCAGGACCCTCCGGCCCTGCCCCAGGAGAGGGGCGAGAGCCGACCCTGCCTCACACCCACTCCGCTGCCCCTTCCACTCTCAGGGCCGGGTGGGGAGGGCAGTGCAGCGTTATCGGTGCAGGCCTGAGGGAGGGCGGGGGTGCTGGGTTGGGAACATCTTCATTGCCAGCACAGGCGACGCCTGTTCGGGGGTGTGGAGGGGTCGAGGAAGTGCAAATTTGTCCAGATTAGAGTGTGCTGACGGAAGGACTACAGTCCGGCTATGAGATATCCAAGGTGCATCAGTAAAAGGGTTTGGGGGAAGGACAAGAATGATGCAAGTAATTGATGTGCTGGGCCTGCAGACCTATGCCATCAATGGTTTTCTTTAATCGTCATAAAACTGGTGGTTTACTTATTGGTAAGCCCTGACCAATATGTTGGTATGTTTGGTATAGTCACACTAGAAGTCTTGGTTCNAGCACATGGTACAGGATTGTGTCCTGACGGTTCTGGAATATTCACCGTGAGGGACATTCCACACCTTTTCTGTTCCAGTGCTCGGTCAGCACAGTGAAGAAGTTCTCCCTCGTGTTCGGGTGGAACTTGCTGTGCATCAGTTCCTGCTCGTTGCCCATTTTCCTGTGGCTCGGCACCACGAGCAGAGTCCGGTCTTTTCCCTGACGGCTCCCGCGACAGGGACACACCGCCCGCCCCGAGTCCCGCTGTACTACAGCTCCCGGCAGCCCCAGCGCCGTGACTCGGCCGGGGCGCCGCGGCGCGGGCCGGGATGGAGTGAGGGGCGAGCGGCGGACAGAGCGCGGCCCTGCGGCCCCCGCCCGTGTCTCGCTCCGCCCCGGGTCTATGCGGCCCCCCGGAGACCATGGGATCCAGGATCAAGTGAGTGCCCTCCGCAGCTCTCCAGCCCCGCTNCTGCCCCAGGAGAGGGGCGAGAGCCGACCCTGCCTCACACCCACTCCGCTGCCCCTTCCACTCTCAGGGCCGGGTGGGGAGGGCAGTGCAGCGTTATCGGTGCAGGCCTGAGGGAGGGCGGGGGTGCTGGGTTGGGAACATCTTCATTGCCAGCACAGGCGACGCCTGTTCGGGGGTGTGGAGGGGTCGAGGAAGTGCAAATTTGTCCAGATTAGAGTGTGCTGACGGAAGGACTACAGTCCGGCTATGAGATATCCAAGGTGCATCAGTAAAAGGGTTTGGGGGAAGGACAAGAATGATGCAAGTAATTGATGTGCTGGGCCTGCAGACCTATGCCATCAATGGTTTTCTTTAATCGTCATAAAACTGGTGGTTTACTTATTGGTAAGCCCTGACCAATATGTTGGTATGTTTGGTATAGTCACACTAGAAGTCTTGGTTCGTTCATATGCCATTCCAGGAAAAATTCTGTTCCTTGGACACTGGTAGAGGTGTAATAAAGCTACTGCCAAGCAGGGAGTGCTGACATCTCTGTGTGCGAAAGGGTTATAGAGTGGAGAGACCCAGGACAATCCTGTTTTATTCAGCAGTTTCAGCAGGTGCTGTTGAGCAATTGTTTTTCTTTCTTGAACGCAGCAATCTTCAGGATTACATTGGGCTTTAACTTTTTGCTTCTTTAGGGTGTATTCTTTTAACTTGAATACAAGACTGGAGGGAACATAGTTTGTGTGATGACACATTTTCATGTTCCCAAGCCCATAGGCTGGGTAGATGAAAATGTCTTTTTATCCAGGTGTTTTAGGAAAACCTAAGCAGATAATGAATGTTTGTAATGATAGCACTGTGGCAATTGGTTGGTTCCAGAAAGGAATGAACCTTCCTTCCTTCCTTCCTTGAGCGTACTATGGGCATGAATTTTGCACATTTTTGGTGTATGTGTTCTCAACTATTGCTGCAGAGAAATGAAAGCCTGAGAAACTAGTTAAACTCTTACAGTCAAATACAGGTAGAATTGAAAATTGTAGGTATTTTGGCAGCAGAACAGGCTGTATCTCTTAATTTGCGTCTTCAGACTCTGCAGCGGTCACCGTTGCTTGGATCACTTCAAGATTATGATCCAAAATGACTTACGATTATCTTATCTTAAATCTATTAAAAGGTTGATGCTTACTTTAAATGCAGTTTCTTTTGTGTGCACAGTGAATCCACAAGCTGTGTTTGCCATCTTTGGGTTTGTGATTGCTGATTTGACTTCAGTGGCTTTGAGAATGTCATCAGGCAGGTGAGATGCTCCAACTAGAAACTGGTGTCAGGGAGATGTAGCTGTTAGAATATTTAGTGTAGCCAGCAGAGTTTAAGACTTTTTCTGTGCAAAGTCTTTCAATGTGAACTTGTCTTTTGAGACTGTGGATAAAACCCATGTCTTTCCCAATCACCAGAGTAACAGAGGTAATAAACCCAGGTAAACATTGCTTTTCATTCTTCTTGGACTTCGTGAGAAAGCATTTTGTCCACTGAGTGATTAAGCAACTTTGCCTTGAGCAACACTTAATAAACTGCCTTTTTCCACTTTGGACAGAACACTGTGCCCGAGTAGTGTAAGGACAATTTTCAAAACAATATTAAAATATATAGAGTGAGAGAGCCTGTCTGAGTAAGAGGCTTTTCTGGTCTGCTTTTTTGAGCCGGACGTTTAATTCAGCGAAGATTTTAAAGCTGGTAAGTAACTTCCTTATTGGGACAGGTTGGGAGTGTGAATGAGAGAACTGTTTGGTAACTGGGTGGGGTTATATCTCCTTTAGGGGTGTCACCAGTATGTGCTGGAGACCCAGTAAACATGCAGTAGTCAGATCTCTTTCTTCTTGCAATAGATCGATAACTGTGAGGGATATTAAACTGCTTGGCACAGGATCCCTTGCACACACTGTGATAGACTCTGCATAAAACCTGAGCATATCTGTCAGTTAGATTTCTGATGGGTGTATAATAATGAGTCATTTGAGTGAAAGATTGCTTAGAGAAAAGTATCAGTAGCTGCATCAGACTGAAGTGGAAGAAATCAAGGAATTGCCAGCAGTCCTGTAAGCTTTTGACTTCCGTATAGCTGCAGGCAAAAAAAAAAGCTAAATCGAGTGTTGGATTACAGTGCTGGGTTAATCCTCTGTCGGGGCATGTCTCAGGGAATGTGCCAGGCTCTCTGTGCCAGCCAGGTGAGGTAGGATAGGAGCCTTGTTAACCTGCTGCTGTCACTGCTCAGGAGCCTTTGTACTCCATGTTAGGAGACAGAAAGGATTTCTTATTTATTTATCTTAAATAATGTGTCGATATCAATCTGTTCAACAGAATGGCACTGCACTGTAAAATCACTTGGCGTGTTCTTTCCAGAGGTGGTCATTTCTCACTGGTGACACAATAGAAGACCAATGTACATCTGGGAAAGCTTTCAGAGATTTAACATAATGTTTGTTATATACTAAGAAGAAATATTATCTGCCTAGGGAATACTAGGCAAAAAAAGTTAAATACATGGAAATCAAGGCTTCAGTTGTAGTTTCTGAATTGAGTTAGTGATTACAAGTTGCTGCTAGTAATTTATTTTCTGCAAGAGTTGAGCAACTAAGTCTTGTTGCAAGTCAACTAATTATCAGGCAAGGTCTTAGGCCTCAGTTCTTAAGCAGAATGATACTTTCTGTCATAAGTGCTATTGCATTTTCCTGTGTGTAGAAAAAATGCTCCTGACAGAATTGAAATATACTGTAGATATGTAAGGTATCTACTTCCAGCCATCCAGCTTCAGAGAAGGATGTGATATTATTTTATTCTGCATAAATCTCTTACAGTTTGGTAAAAATTGCAATTTTTGATCATAAAAGGTACATAAATATCTTATTTGAAAGATCTTATTTCAGTGTAAAATTGAATTTCATCTTGGCTGCTTTGATATGGAACTTATTTCTACATCACAGATTTGAAGTAATTCATACAACTAGCATTTATCACAGAAGTATTATTTCTCATACAGCTCCTTCCTAAGTTTGTGTTTACAAAGAAGTATTGCATTTCCTTCTGAAATTACCTAGTTCTCAAGTAAATGAAGTACTATGTATTTTTGTACCTATTTGTCCTATGTATTTTTTTATTGTATCTGTTTGTTCACTTGATAAGTGACCATGGGTCTGTAAGTGATTTTTGGGAGGAGGGAAAACTTGGTGTGTGTGTTCAAGGCTTTTGTGCTGTGGAGGATTGCGGGGGCTGGGGTTTCACTGTGATGCACAGGTGACATTGGACTGCAGAATATACATTTTATGATCATGTTTATGCTATATTTCCAAACTGTATGAAGTCTCATAGTGCCTTGTTTCCTTAAGGCCTCTGAAAAGTTATAAAATATCCACAATCCAACAATGACTTCATTCTCATACTGAGGTGTTGGTTGTTGAATGCAGCCTTTAATACCGAGTTTCTCACTTGGGAAAGCTACTTTAATTTCACTGTTCATAGAAATGAATGGACGTTTGTCATGGAAAATTAAAATACAAAATGTGATGTCTTTTTGTCTGAAAGTTTTGGTATAAAGTCTGTGCTCCTGCCAGCTGTGTTACACAGTGCTTTCACTTAAGAATTTGAACATGGGTTCTAACATAATACTAAAAAGGTGTTTGTTGTTTTAACCATTAGCTGTAAAAATATAAAGTTTATAAACTTTTAATTAAGGAAACATGGTGCTAAAAATAAAGACACAAACAAGGCTGCCCAGCATTGCGTATGAAAGAAAAAATACATTTCTGATGCTCTGTGGGTATCATTCCATCCCCAGTACCGTGACTGTTGGAATGTAGCTAAACCCAGTACTTGCAGATTATGTGCCACAACTTGAGTAGCACAGGGAGAATTATGCAAGTTTGGTTTATATTGCACAATAATAGCTGACTTTGGATTTCTCATAACTTATGAATGTAGTTTTCTGAAAAAACAGCTACTTAAGACAAATCAGTTGGGAACTGGTGGCAAATTAAATTACCATTAATTGAGTTGTGAACCATTGTTGCTCCTGAGAGGTGCTCTGTAAAACTGAGGAGTGTGATCCTGTGCTACTGAAAGCAGTGGTAGCTTTTCTGTCAGTTTAAATAGGTGCGGGGTTTGGCTTAGAGCCACTTGAGTTAGGCTAAGTGGGCCTGTGGCATGGTTAGAAATGTTTTCCTTAATCCTTTTGGTGTTAAAGTAGGATTAAAAATAATAGAAATTCTCTGAAGAGTAAGCTGAACTCCTTGACATGCTTATTGATGTTGGGTAAGATGAGTTTAATTTTTTAAATTATCATTCAGTTAGGAATTCTAGCATACATATATATAGGTTTTGTCATTATTTTTGTCCTTAGCTGTAAGGGAGTTACAAAATTCACAAGTAAATTATACCACAGCAACTTTCTAATGTTAGTTTGCATTAACACATAGGAGACAATATTATCACTATACCAGCAGCCATAAATTTGGAACAGTAATTATGCAATTTTGATTCTTGATTTTAACCAGAAAGTCTAAGAATAAAGTGTCACATGTTCAGACCTGAAAAATCTTTATTTCGGTAGCTAAACAATTACAGTCTCTTTAATCTCATAAAAAATACCTGGAGTAGCTAAAACTGTTAGTCAGGAATTAACTCAAAATATTCTGTCTTATATAATCACCTGCTGCCTTTACGTGCTCATTATGAGATGTAATTCCAGAGCATCACTTGCAGAGATAAATCAGTAAGAACTGAAATTATACACTAAATGTTTTGTTTGTTTGTTTTGAAGTAATATAATTAACTTTTTACTGTTACTACTGGTGTATTTATAACCCTTGAGCAGAGTAAATCTCTTTCCTCAAGCATCATTTACATCTTGCAGCTCAGTTTGGGATGGTTTTTGACTATCGCACTTATTTCCTTGCATCTGGCAAATTTCTGGATTTAAGACTCTGGAGTCTCATGAGTCCAAACCTTGTGCATTTGTAATATTCTCCAGGCCTTTTTTGACAAAGAGGTAGAAATATTTTGACAGGTATTAAGAAGGGGTGCTGTCTTCATCCTAAATACAGCCTCTTAAGTTTTTCAGTAGTGTGCTCAGAAAGTGACTTTGCCTCCTCTTGACTGCAGCTTCTTTCCCCCCCCCCCGCCTCTCTCCANNNGCAAATAGATGTCATGGAGTTGAGCTCAAGGGTCACAGTAATGAAAATGTGAATCTGGGCGTTGTTTGTTCAGTGTTGGACCATGTGACTTTTCAGTTTGGTGAAAAGTTTCCAGGACTTTTTTTTCCTGAAAAAATCCCAGTATTTAGTACGTTTAGAAAGGTCTGAGGATAAATCATCCAAGACTGTAAACCAAGAAATGGTGATTCTCTAGTAGTCATTGTACTGTGTGCATGCTGAGAACCCTTTCTGACTGCCTCATTGCAAGTATACTTACACCAAATTCTCAGTGTGCTATATACCTTTCTTTTGTTTCAGACAAAATCCAGAAACTACCTTTGAGGTGTATGCTGAAGTGACCCACTCAGGAATAAGTTGCATTGGGAAAGGTACTGGTTTGCACTGCAGTTCTACCTATTTATTGGCTAAAACTATTCTTAAGAACCATACATTGTGAGATAATGAAGTATATTTAATATTATGCTGTTCTAGCTTTTAAAAATATCTTAATCACCTGTTCTGTGGAATCTTTTACAGTTAGGACTAAAAATGAGAAATATATGTTTCTGTACCTGATTGTGGAGAATTTTTGGGTTTCTTTGACTGTTTTGTCTCTTTCTGTCTTCCAAAATATAAATAATTCTTTTCTTGATTAGGTTGAAAAAGTAAGTTCTTTTTCAGATTGGTATTTACTGCTCATGTGGAAAAAAAAGGTAGTTTTAAACCAGTAAAATACTCCTAAAACATCTTGTTTGGAATTTATATTTACTTCTTCTTTCTTACTTGTCTACAGAAGTATTTTTATCTGCTCCCAGAATTCTCACTGTGATCAAATGACTTTATCTGGAAATTAGGCATGGATGCATCTTATGATTCAGTTAACTGTTTTTTACCATTGCGGTCAAGTCATAATTACACAAATATTTTCCTATAATATTATTTTTGATAAGTATTCCTATGTTTATGGTAGAGAAATAACTGCTGAGATCAACATGTAAGTATATTTGGGAATTTTTGATTGCACTTTTATCTAACCTGAGGAACTTGATCAAATAACCAGGAAAAGCAAAGCTAGAAATTTGTAATGCTAGAGTTTAGTTCAAGATACTGTTATGAAAGTTCAGTCTCTAGAATGGTACAAAAAGGAAGTTTGTCGAAATTAAATAACTATGATTAGTCAGCATGTACTGAACTGTTATTTCTTTTGTCTTGTATGAAACAATCATGTGTATGTTGTGGATATGGTATAATGAAACAATAGGAAGGAATTTTCATATTTTATTGACTGGAAAGCCACTTACCTCCTTTTATATCTGTATTTGTTACAGTCTGTGAAAGTCAAATAGCTGCAGCTCCTTCCTTCCCTGCCAAAGCCTCCGTAGGAGCTGTAACTGGAATACAGTTTTGGCTTGTCCTACTGCTCTGTGCCATCACAACTATTTGATGTAACTGCAGGAGCCCTTTTAATAACTGGTCTTTGTTTCTGCACATCTGACCTGGATTCTAGTGCCAGAAAATCTGAACAAATTTGACCATAAACATTACATTGTACAGTACTAGTGTCTGGGTATAATCTTCTCTTTGAAGTTTGTTTGCATCCCCCTGGAGGGATTAATTCCCTGCTGTGGGAAGGTGGGTTAAAAAGCACGGAAACTACTTTACAGGTTTTTAATTGGAGAATTTAGTATACATTTTGTTCTATAAACCAACTGATTCTATGGGAGTTTTACTTAGTTGTGTTTTTAGATTTGTTGTTGCTTTGCACTTGTAGGTGCAAAATCTTCAGAAATTCTTTTCAGAGAGCAAAAAAAAGAGTTTTAATACTTGTTTTTACAAGTCATATATTTTGAAGTTACTCTCTCTGAAGACAATCTTTTAAGACATCTTTCTCAACCAATTTTTTATACTGAAGAGGTATAGTATATTTATATCTCAGAAGCCTTAGATTTGTGTATACCCAAATATTTTATCCTTCTGTTGTGAATGAAGGTCGTCTGGTTCTCTGCAGTGTCAGCTGTATTTAACAGTTGTACTGTATCCCAGGCAAATTCCAAAAACACAGATCTAGAAACCTCCATGTAGTCTGTGTCCACATTTTGGCTGGCTGTTCCATGCCAAACAACTAAGAATATAGATTAACTTTCCTTTTTTGCAGTCTGGGAATGTATGTTACATGGCAAGGAGCAGCTACTGTTGAGAAAAGTAAAATGCATAAAAGGTGTATAAGAAGCAAATGATCAGGCTGGTTTGAAACTATTTCTCCCCCATCTAATTGATCCCAGAATGAACTAAGACAGCTGTTTTTGAAGTCTGTGTCCAGTATAATAGTGCTATTGATATGTACAATGCTCTTAATTCTGATACCAATTTTCTGACTTGGTCTTGAGGAGAAAGAATTGCTCCAAAGCTGTACCTGTCCTAGTGTGTGGGATTGTCTGGCTTGTGGGATGGTAAAACTTGTGTCAATTTTGTTATTCAAAAGTTTGTGTAGCTGTCATGGATTAACCCCAGCTGGCAGCTCAGCCCCATGCAGCCAGCTCGCTCCCCCAGCCCCGGTGGGATGGGGGAGAAAACTGGAAAAGTGAGATAGTAGCAAAGGATGTTTGCCATGTGACTGTGAAGTTCCACTGGAATTTGAAGCTTCAATATATTTCAAAGTTCATGGTCAGCTGCAGAAGGGAAAAGCCTGTCCTGGGTTCCAAGAAAGACATTAATAAACTGGACCAAGTTCAGTGGAAGGCCACAAAGATGATGAGAGAGCATGAGCCCTTCAGTGTGAGGTGAGAAGAGTGCTGAGCTGGCCCAGCCTGGAGGAGGCTCCAGGGAACCTGAGCAGCAGCCTTCCATACCTGTGGAGTTCACTGGGATGCTGTACCCAGGCTCGCCAAGTGATGGTGGCAGGAGGACAAGGGGCAGGGACAGACTGACTCAAGAGGCATTCTGAGTGAATGTTGGGGAACCTGTTCACCTTGAGGATTCAGGTATTAGACCAGGTCACTCAAGAGATGTTGTGCATCCTTGGGAGTTTTCAAGACCCTTCACAGCCTGAAGAACCTGGTCTGACCTCACAACTGGCCTGTCTTTGAGCAGGAGGTTGGACCAGAAACCTCCCGAGGTCCCTTCCAGCCTGAATTATCCTATGATCCTAAGATTTGATTCATAGACATGTAAGCGTTGGGATCATCTGGGAATATTTTGTACCTAATGAGGTACAAAGAGAAAAAATTAATTGAAACCAAAGAAGTTGAAGAAGCAAACTTGTTGTTTGAAAACTTGTTGAAGTTGTTTTATTCCAGTGCAGGCAGAATTTTGCCAAACCACAGTGAAATGTGTGAACTGAGAGTGGAAATGGTCACTGGATGGGCTTGCTGTGCTCTCGCTGTCCTTTTCTGAGATAGATTAGCAATAAGGATCATCTGTGCTCAGCATTGTATATTTTTGGCACATGAAGTCTTTGGTACATTATACCATTCCAGCATTCAGTTGTATTTAAGGATGGTTTTTGTGCTTGCTTTGTCAAATTCATAATCTTACTTGGAAACTTACAGATTTTTCTTGTTTGAGAACTGTGAAGCAGCATAGCTGCAACTCTGACCAGCCACGTGAAGATGAATATTTCTTATTCAAAATATATTTCCTTAGGAGAAGACAACCCCAAACCATTTTTTTGCCTAATGATTGAGGTTTCTATGGAAGTTGGGAATTCCCTTTTCTGAGAGGACACATATTTTCCATGTTTTTTCTTTTATTTCCAGCATACCTATAAAAGCTTTTGTTGTTGTCCTTGGCCAGATTTACTTCTGGCAAGGGCTTTAGCTTTCCTAACCTGATGCTTGGCTGTTCAGACAGTTTCTCTGCATTCTTTCCAGGCCATATTTCCCCACTTCCACCCTCTGGAAGCTGCCTGTTTGTGCTTGGTTTGTGCAGGAGCTCCTTCTTCATCCTTAGAGGCCTTCTCTTCCCCGATTTCCTCTTTGTAGGGATGCATTGCTCTGGAGCCTGGAGCCTTCTCACCAAAAGTGAGAAGCTGCAAACTAGAATAGAAAGAAGGGAGTCTGTGTTTTACAGTGACAGTACATGGAATTTGTCTAGTGAGAAATCTGTGTTGTGTGTGTCAGGTGTAAGTATGTCAAGCAGAGGAGCTTTACAAGTCTAATGCTTCTCACCAGCTCCCACACATTTACTTTCAGAAAAAGAGGGAAAAATAGCCATGGTTTTATTGTAAAAAATGAAATATTTTAGGGGAAATATTGGCTCAAAGTAAAACTGCTAAGTTTTGTGTCTCTGGTGGATGGTCTTCTCTCATTCATTGGAATTGTTACATGACGCGGATAATTTGAGAGCAAAATTAAAGCTTTGTATGAAATATTGCTATTTTACTGGGTTTCTTTTCCTGTTTTTAATCTTTGTGTAAAGGACGGGAAAATGCATTTTATAAGATTGTGATTTTTGGTTTGTCATGGCATTTCGTAACAGTGGAACTTCACAGAAGCCGAGCTAGTAAATTACAAGGAACTGGTATTGTTTCTTTGGCAGACATTAAGCTCTTCTAGATATCCAGGTCTATGTTTGACACATTGTAGGCAAGTAAAGTTGCATTGCAACTGTTTCCTATGTGTTTAATCTCAGCCAGAGGATTGTTTTGTGCCGGTTTTTTGAGATGCAGAAGTAGAAAGAAACTGCTAGCAAATTTAGTTTAAATACCTTTATAAAGAAAGTGAAGGCTTACTACTTGTGAAATTTTTCTTTTAACTTTCAAAGCACTTTATGATCTTAAAACCGCTGCAGATCACTCATCAAAAATAGGATGTGACAAATTTAAGGCTGTTGCTGGACCTCAGCCAAAGATTCTCTCTTGTTAGAAAGGGCTGTGAGGAGAATTGTAGTCTGACAGTCAAACTGTTCATGTAGCAAAAGAGAATTTGTTAGTCTAAAGTAACCGATCAAAATAGTCTCTGAAGTAAGAGCATTTGAAAGTAAATGCTCGCAAGAGTAAAACACCCCCTACACCCCTGTCTGGGAGGATGTACCATGCTTTTGTGTGGGGTTTTTGTGTTCTTGCCAAAGCAGACATTATAAAGTATGTCAAATCTGTAGCTTTACCATGTAGTGTGCCAAAAGGCCTTTCTCTCCAAGGACCTCATCTTTCATCTTTTTGTGAGTGTAGCATAAATTCTTGCTGTGTGTTCAAGGAAAAAGCTGAAATGGTTTAGTACAGCTAAAGGATTTCTTTCTTAGTGTTTTTTAAAAAACCATGGTAAGTTAGAAACCTAAATGCGACCGCATGGACAAAGTGTAAGTGTGTTAGAGTTTAACAAATGTTCACTGGATTAGGAAAGGAAATGTAGTTTATGCTACTTCTTTTATGATAGAATTTAAAAGGTCTTGCTGTAAGACTCTCCATGTGCTTCTTTCTTTTCTCAAAAACATACCGCTAAGTTGAAAAGGGAGATGAATCTTAGAAGGAAACTATTAACTCTGAGGTAGTTTATCATTGTTTGAGTGAAAGGATGAAATTTGCATTTGAATTGGCTCCTAAAGTAGCATGTACTACTAATCTTGTTCCTACTAGAAGCTTGTGAGTAGTTTAAGTACTTCCTTCTTTACTTTTCATGTTCTAGCCTTGGGTTGTAATAGCTCTTTCCCTCTCTCCCCTGCTTCCCAGTAGGTCACAAATGTATGACTTAAACTAATCGAAGTCCTTAACTCTACTGGGAGAAGTCACGATGTACTTGGGCCCTAAAATTATTCTACAGTTGTCTCTGTGGTTTCCATGGTAGGACTTGCACAGGTAGAGAGAGCTAGCAGCTTTCTGTGTCTGTGAGAGACACACCGCTGCTCCTTACCATTACCTCTTGTCACAGACTGTGGTGTTACACAGCCGAGCAGTGCCTCCTCTATTGATGAAGGACTTTCTTGAGCATAAGCAAAGTTACTGGACTGGGATTAAGTTGAAAGTTGGTTATTTAGACGTTTGTAAACCTTACCTGTGCACCTCTCAGAGCAGGTCTATTTTTTAAAGATGAAAGCATTTTATTGGTTCCAATCTGCCCATTCTGTATTGAGAAATAGATAAAATGCTGAAGGTTTAGGAATAATGACGTGCAGAATCCAGGCCTCTTTCCATTAAATAAGGGCTTTCTATTGAACAGGGCTGGAATTCCCATATCACGAGTTTTCCTATCCCATCTTTACAGTGTTGTGTTGCTACATCAAACTTCCTAAAGCAGGATTGGAAAAGTAACCAAACCTCAGTAGGTAGGTGCTATTTGGGAATTCTAATTCTCCTAAGCTGCCGCTTTGTTTTTCTGTTTCCATTTGATTGCTTTGCTTTTAAGTACAAACAAGGTGGAAGATTTTAACAAAGAGCTTACTGGGATTGCAGTGTCCGGGTAAGTCAATAGCACTGTTTGAGCTGTTTTCTGTGAAGACAGGTCACAGTTTGGTTTTTACAGTATAAATGAAACACAGAACTCGATTTGAAGAGAAACATACCTTATTAAAAAAATACTAGAAGCTGTCATTTTGCAAATCATCATAAATTTTGTCTAACACATTTTTAGGCGTGTTCTTATCTGACAGTACTAGATTTAATAAAGCCCCAAACCAGTAGTATCAAGTATAACTGAATGTTTCTCTGTTGCTGTGAGCTATTTTTGTGGGAAGAGAGCTGTTTGGCCTTTTTGCTTCATGCTTTAACTACTTCTGTCTACAGTCTTTCCTATTTCACAAGTATTTACTAATCTGCAGTATATTGCTATGCTGGCACTGTTTAACTAGACAGAAAAATTCAGCACAGAAAGTCTCACTCACAAGACTTTAAACTCTTTTGTTGATTTATATTTTTTTTAAAGGAGCTTGACATCTTCATCAAGTTCACAGTGGGCCTGCTTTGTTTGCTTTCTCTTGAATGCTTGATAAGATTTTTCTTCTATTGTTTTGTGCAGCAAGGACAGAACTTGCCATGGCTGAGGTGGTTTTTTTGTAAATCCACAATATGGTCATTGTCTGCTGCTGAATAATTGTGACTGCTTTTTGTACAACCAGAACTAAGGCTTTGGCTGTGAACAGATTCCTTCTTAGCGTGAAAAGAGACTAATCCATGTAAATACAGCCCCAAAATAAAGCTTTACAGAAAAAGGGAAAGGCTGCTAAGCAGGAGGGCAGAGGTCAGCAATTTAACCTTTAACCTAACAAATAAGAAGCATGAAAGTTCCCGAATTGGTTTACAAAGGCAAGCTCCTGTGATCTGTCAGTTTTTCTTTTCATGATAGAGTTGGGTGAGAAAACTGACTGACAGCTAGTGCCTTTTTAACTGCAGGTTGGAATTAACCACTAAACTGAAACTTTCTTAGGGAGGGTTTTCTCTAGTGATTCTAACAAATTATTTTCATTCACTAGCTGTACTTTGAGTTTTCCTTGAATTTATAGATGAATTTAGAGTGGCTGTTCCTTCTTAAGAGTTCTTGAGAGACTCAATTTAGATACCCAATACTACTGAAAGGTTTAATATTCCAGCATTTGAAGCATTTAAGAATTTGGTGAAGCACTTGTTGCAATTAACTCTCTCTTACTGTGCTGCTTTAGGAGTAGGGCTGCTATGCCAGTAACTGCCAAGAGATTGTACTTGGAATAGAGTCTAGACGTTGATGTTAAAGGGACATGTGTGTGTGTGTGTGACTTTTTTTAATGGAGTAGTTTTAACTTTAGTTAGTTCTCAGTCACCAGCATTTCCAAGGTGGTTTGTTTTTCGTTTGTTCTCACTTAATCACGACAGGTAATCTTGTTAATGAGTGTTAACTTCTGCTCAAAGCTTAGTGCATCTGCAATCAGCAGCTAGCCTAGATATAGACATTGCTGTAAAGAACTTTGAATTCGAGTGTCATTCAGGTGAAAAAGAAACAAAGTAGTAATGACTTTAAAGGAGACTCCCTGTAGGTTTAAGAAGAAGCGACTTTGGGTGGTTCCTTTCCCTAATGTTCACACAGTGCTAGAAGTGGCTGACTGGTCCATCCACAGCTGGATGATGCTTCCTATGAATGTTTTCAATAGAAATGCTGGAATTTAGAATTCGTGTCTGTCTTCAGTCTGTTGACATGTAGGTTGGTGGTTGTAGCAGAGCACTGCAAAGTGCTTTAGAGCACTTAACAGAGCACTGCTTTAAGTGCAGCGCTCAGGTGAAGCAAGTTTGGGGAAGCAGAAGATGAACTAGATCTATTTTTATTGCTGGTTCTTTTTGTTACGCGGAGTTCCTTGCAAGAAGAGAATGTAAAGTGTAATTCAAAAAGAGGCCTGTTGGAGTGCCCAAGGCAGTACTGGGCTGCCTGCCTTTGGTGTGGTATTTTTTGTCGTGAACAAAAAGTGACATTGTTAGGTTTTCCTGTGCTTTCTGTTGGCTTTGTTGTGTGGTGGGTTTTTCTGTTTGTTTGCGGCTTGGGTGTTAGGTTTTTTAAAAATTGAAATGGAGTTTAAAAAAGATGATTTGAGGTTAGATTATTATCAAGACTGTTGTTTTACTTCCACCGCAGTTGTCAAAACCCAAGATCAAATCTAAACAAATCCCAAACTCCATCTTCTGTGCTACCAGAGACCATTTGCATTTTGGTCCTTCTGGGGCTAACAAATTTTTAGCCGTTTGTCAAAATTCCAGATGCTGACAGATTTTTGGCTCCCGGGGATTTTTATGTCTTTCTTAAGATGAAAACAGCTTTTTATATACTTTTTAATATTACTTATTTCATGGAAGAGTGAGACAGAAACAAAACCAAGGAAGTTGAACTTCCATGTTGAGGATGATAACCTTGGATAGAGGGATGGGAAGAGACAATCGATAGTGATAATCTGTAGTCTGGAATGGGTTGTAATCTGGAGAGTTTTTTCTGAGCACTTTCCTGACTGGAATTTCCACCGTTAGAATTTGTGCTGAGATTTTAAGTGGTGGTGGAGGGATTTAGACTCACAACTCCCATTGCATTCTGCAGGTGTTAACTCAACCCCATATTCGGTTCCTTTGAAGAATCATTTACTGTGGTAACGTGACTTCTTCATGAATTGATTGGTACATTGTTACACCTCTAAAGTAAATTACTCTAGTTTCTGTTTGTAAGATACTTTGGAGATCCTTGAGATCTTTTGTCCCAAAGATTCTAAAACCAGATTATCACTGTGGAGAAACACCTATCAAAAATAATTAACGCAGACTCAAACCAAGTGTGAAAATGTGAAGACAGAAGGGCTGATCAAGCAGCACAGTATGGGCAGAGGCAGAATCATGTTGCTGATGTTTCTTATTTGTAGGCTGCATGTTTGACACGGTGTTATTTCAATGGTGTGCTTTATGCTTGTTGCATATGGCATTAAGAGAGTGCAGACAAGTAGGGAAGGATGCCAGGAGGTGAGGAGCAGCTCTGGTGGAGCAGGATGGGCTGTACTTCTGTAGGACAGAGCTGCTCAGTGGGCAAGGGCAGGAGCAAGTGCTGCTGAAACATGGCAGAGGAAAGGTAAAAAGCAAAAAAACCCCAACCCCCAAATCAAAACACAACCCACAAAACTTTCCCTTGAAATAGGTATGAAATTTTCTTCTGGAGTTGTGCTTCACTTGCACCTAAAGTAGTTCCTGGTTTTATCTAATACTTGCCTGTTGGTTATTGACTCAGTTTAATTTGAAGAGTTTGGCAAACACATTAAAAAGATTCATTAAGGTAAATAATTCTCTATTAAAGCTGTTACCTGTGTCCACAAATGCATTAGCATTCATACATTTTTTTACATTTGCTGCAAACTAATGTATTGATCTCACCTTATTCCATTTTATCTGGAGGTGATCCTGGCACACAGAAAAATGTTATAAATAGGCTTATTTTGCTTCATTGTGATTAAATTCCTTCTACACTAAAGATCAGATTATATTTGCCCTCTATTTGTGGCTTAAGGCCTTACTTCTGTCTGTGATGATCCATCACCTTCTTTTGTACACAGTAGTGTTAAAAACTGTTTTGATTATAGTTTGGGAAAATTTACTTGTAAATTATTTGCTAAAAATATCTACCACTACAGTATATCATAGATTCCATCAATACTGTACTAATTAAAAATACCTCTTTAAGGTATTTTCTGCTGGAAAGAATTAGCATGTTAAAACAGAAGTGTGCAGCTTTGTGTGTACCTTGTCAGTGTTCATAAACAAGAATAGATGTAGTGAGTAAATAGAATTATTTAACTTGTTCAATATTTTATTCCTTAATGAACTGTAGAGGTAAAGAACAGTAAAACCTCACAATTTGCTTTCTCTTTTGTTGGATGGCAAAAGTGTTTTGTTACACTTAGAAATACTAAATGTGGCATCCAGTAATACAGTAATTACAGCTTTTCATTTTGATGTATTTCTTGATTGCTTTGCTCTACCCTGACCATGGGATTAGGTCCTTCACTAAATCATCTTGAAACAATTCTGTATCTAGACAAAATCCTTAGAATACAGTGGGTATCAATCACATGGACAATTAAAATTGAGTATTGACATGTTTTTAAAATAGTCATACATCTCAATTTTGTTTATCTCAAAGTTTTAAAAACCTAATGACCTCATTGCAGCTCAGCTATAATTACCATGTTTAAACTTCTATGCATTTTTTAGTTTAAACAGCCTTTGTGTTTTTTTAAACCAAAAGAAAATTAATGAGAAGAGACAAAGAGACATCAAAGAGGTTTTCCCTCTGATTGCAGTGTTAGAAGTTTTGCCTGAAAATAGGTTACATTTCTTCTGTTTTCAGCTGAATCCTCATTAACTTTACATTTTAATGATGTCCAGAGCAAATTATACGATTATGGTAGATGCCTTAAAGGGAAGCTTAAAGGACACCTTTTTAATGTTTGTTTCTTTACTGGTGGCAGTATTTGCACCAGTATTATAAATAGCATTAGACTGCTAAAAGTAATTCCAAAACATATCAAAAATATATTCCATCTTTGCCATATATGTAGTATGAGTATCTTCATTTAATATTTAACACAAATAGAGCATGTTAGGAGGAGATCTTCATCTTCATCTTTGTAGAAGAAAAATGTAAATCAGATGCTTTGAAAGAGTTTACAAATTACTTGTGCATCTTCTACTCAGCCTTATTTATAATGATAAAGTAAAATGGAGACAGATGATTTAACAAAGTCTCAGAATTGTTTTGTTTTCTTGAACCTTCAATGGAGACAATGGTTGAAATGTTAATAAAGTGCTAGTTTGTATTTTTACAATGACAAAAAACATTATTGGGGGAACTTGGTGGAATTTCAATTTGTTCTGTTTAGAGGAACTCTAATAACAGCACTTCAGTGTTCTAATGTACTTCTCCTACTAAAAATTAAGGTTGCATAATTAACTTTCTAGATGAAGAATTGTGTTATATCAAATGCAGCAACAAAACTTTGTATTCAGTGCACCTTAAACAAGGTTAACTGAAATTTGCAATAGCTGGAATGGACTTTGGACAGTTCAGAATGAAATACATCATTTCTGACTAGCTCAATGAAAAGTTAGAGCAAAAGAACTTGTGAAATGTGAGGCCTTCTGTTTCCCTGTCCTGACACTTGGTGTCTGTGCTTTGTGAATAGAACCTTTGATTTTCTCATCATCAATCAATGAATTTTTGGGAGTTGGGATTATGACAAAGTGATGGGAAGAAGTAGGAGGGTCCCAAAGTACAGCTGCAAGACAGTGCTCAAAATCCAGTTGACATAGTGAAATGTTTCCATCTGAGATCTGAAAAGTTCCTCCTTCATGTCTCCATTCCATAATAGAAGGGAATTCCTAATTATTCTCTGATTATGCCCATAGATACAGCTCTGTTTGGCATATGGTTTGATGAAGCTCACGTCCTGCATCTGTATATTCAGTATTTCAGATTGGTATTTCTAAAAACTTTCTTTGCAATGGAAACAATCTGTAAAACTGGTTTTAAATAAATGCAGCCTCCTGGCTCCTCATTCCCAGCTGCGTGCCCCAGGCTTTGGTGTTGGGGCTGGAGCTCAGAGGAGCTGCACTCTCACGTGCTCGTCTGCTGCAAGAGGTTCTCGAGAGCTCAGATTTGTAATGGGGACTATCAGAATAATCCTTTTTGTCCTGAGAATTTCCACCTTGAGGGTCCTACAATTTTATGATCTGCTCTTCTACTGCACTTGGAGTGTTTCGGTGTCTTGGTGTATGTACACATATCTCTTGGGGAAATGAAAATTTTGCTTTTACTTTGAACTCAAATGAATAACTTTTTGCTAAATAGTGCCTGCTTGACTTCTTCATCATTGATTTTAGACTACTGTGTCTTGATGGAAGCATTTGATATGCCCGTCATTAATAATCATTGAATAAAGCAGGAGTTGTTAGACAAAAAGAAAACTAAGCTTAGCCATTCCATTTCAGTATGATTTTACATCTTCTGTTCGATGTTAATTTTCTGTAGAAACTCTTCAGAAATCTAAACTGTCATGGTTGTCTGGGAGTTATGACAAACCCAAACTGCACATCCAGCTCGGTGTGCTTTAGGTGATATTATGGTAGGAAATGGGTTTGGGTCTTTCAAAGGTTTGGCTCTCTGCAAGTGAAACAGCTGTTGAAAGCCGTGGTTTAAGTTTGTAGTTTTTCTTAAGTCTTTTAGCTTTGATGCCTGCTAATGTAACTTTAGTTTGAAGATGATGTCGCTAAAGCAAAAAAGGTTGAGTGCAATTTCCTGCTTTTTCTCACTTTATCTTATAATTATCAGAGAATTTACAATCTTTAGTTGAGATGCAAAATAAAAATACTGATTAATAAACTCAGGAAAATGTGTATTACTAACTTCTAGCTGACAGAAAGATGTGCATGTTATTTTTATTTCCTTGGCATGAAGGATTTTGTATAGAATCATATTAGCACTGAAAACATGGAATGTTCTTCCTGGTAACTTGTTCTCCAAGTATTTGCTGCGTGGCTGTTTCCAGCCGGTTATGTGTTAATGATAGTGCAAGGCTGAAGCATTCCAATCATTCATATGCCTGTCCTCCCTTTCTCATGAGGGTTTCTCTGCTCAGGGTTTTTGCCTTATTCCTTTTGCTTTGTTGTGGTCAATTCAGTCAGTATAATAGCAGAGACACTGGCTTTTTTCCCCCTTTTTTTTCTTTAATAAAGAGTTATGTTAGAGATATACTATAACAGAGATAAGAGCTATTTATGTCCTAAGCTATTGATTTTTAATTAATGTTGCCTGGGCTCATGCATGTTGGCAGAATTGCTAACAGCTTGTGGCATTTTTTAATTCACATCTTCTTTTTTTGGTATTTTGACAGTGTCATTCATATCTCATGAAAAAGTACCTCGTCAGGTTAAATGTGTTAAAACACCGAGCAAAAAAAAAAGGGAGAGAATGGAACATAGGGCTGCCTAGAAACCTTGATCCATTGCCAAAGTATTTAAACAATTTAGTGTTTTGGTTTTGTAGCTCCAAGCTGCTTCTCAAATCCCTTGCTAATTAATCCAGTTAATTCTTTGTAGACTAACTGTATGCAGGGCTTTTTCTTGGGCCTCTATCGCTGAGAACCCTGTTTTGTTTGAAGCAAACCTAAGCTCTGTTATAAAGGTTGTAGTAATAACGTGAGTACTTGCAGATGTAAATACAGTGTTTTGAGCCTTTTTAAAAGGAGTTGTGTTTGTGTGGGTAACTTCTAATTTAATCTTTCATGTTTAAAAATTAAACATATATGCTTGTATAAAAAGATGGAGAAAACTTCATCATTAGTTTGGTCACTTAAGAAAAGGCTGTGGAGCCTCTGTGTAACAATTATGGCATGGAGCATTAGTGTTGTGGTACTACAGTTAGTGATATATGTTTATTTTTCAACAAGTAAATGGTTAATGTTGTTAATTTCTGTTCTCAAAAATTAGTGTTTGGATGTAGTGCAAATAAGAGTTTGGCAAAAAGGAGAGTTTTTAGAAATGACCTCTTGATGCTTAAATTCTTCTGATGAGAATACAACAGCAGTATGAATTCAGACCTGGAAAAAGCAGCTGGGGAGCAGAGAGCTTAGAAACCCAATTAGACATGCCATGAGATAATGAGAACAGAGTAGGTACTGCTCAAGGTGTGCTGGTGTGTGATAAAAGCCACCCCAGCTCTTGAGCTTCCTTCTAGTTTGTCAGATTTGTGAGAACTGTTCCCCCCAGCATCCCACTCCCAGAGCTGATGGCACTTCAGCACCACCTGGATCATCAACCTGTGGAGAGAGGTTGTGCAGGTGGATTCAAGTTACATTTTTAAATTACCTTTGGAATTGGTAGTGAAGGAAAAAGATTGTTTTCAGCAGATCTGCTGCTGAGGGTGATTGAAATGAATCAGCAGAGCTTTGGAAAGGGCTGAAAGCGTCGTTGGGAATTTGTGGTTTCCTAAAGCTGCATGAGAGAAACAGAAAGGAAATTAGTGAAATTGCTGGGTGTATATACACCTGATTTCCAGGGCTGTGACATGATTATGAAATGTTCCTGCTCAGAGCTAGACTACTCCACTCTCTCAGGAACATTTTGGTAGCTCGATGTATGCTCTTGTACATCTTGGAAGTATCAAGTGTCTGAAAACATTTAGTGCGGTTAAAAATCCTTTTGATACCCTTGCCTTTTCTAGAGTGGCAAAAATATTTTAAATTTTTTAGTGAGATGATAGATTTCCTGTCTAACTGCACTGAATATCAGCGAACTCCTCTTTATCTAAATCAAATTTTTCTTCAAGCCGACAGCACTGCTTTAAATGTGCTAAACTTCCTTTCTCAGACACCTTCTTTTTGTTACGGCATAGCACACAGCATAAAGTGAGCTTTGCCAATGGTAACTGAAAGCATTGCAGCCGTGAACTAGGTCAGTCCTGCAAGTGTCGATATATCCATGGCTCTGTTGTGTTGCCTGATGCTGTCCAGTTAATGAACTTTCCTCCAAAAGAGAGAAGTCATCCTGAGCAGCTGAACACGCAGTGATTTTGTTTTTCTTTCATCTCACGGTCATTAGCTCCATGAGCTGTGTTTTTCCATATTAGGACCTCCTTCCCCTCACCCCCATTAAGTTTTGAATGGTGTTCAAGAAGTTCAAGTTTTGTCATCAACATTTCTGACTCCACAGAAGTGTTTTTCTGGGGAGTATGTTGGATGCTTTTCCTGTTCTTACAAACTTTCCTCTCATTTAATGCTTCAGTTGTAGGCTGTCATGGGACCTCAGTGATGCTGCAGCCTTAGGTGAGGCTCACTGTGACCAATCTCTGATTTATATATTTATTTTTTAACTGGGTTCCAGCTTCCCTGTTCTTACAAATTTTTACTGTTTTACCATTTTGAAAGAATGGACAGCACTAATAGGACAGGTGAGTTGAGATGGGCATGTTACATGGTTCAAGCTGAAATAAAAAGGTGACGCTGAGTACTGAAGGGTACAAGGCCAAGTTCTGAAGTGTCCCAGTAAAATAATTATTTTTCTCTTATGTATGATCTTTTAGTATGAATTTGCACACCTCAAAATTCAGGAATGTGTTGGTGACTGTGGAAACTCTTGGTCAGTTCTGTTTCATAGCACAGGTTTCTGGGGTTGTAAGTGCAGTGAGGACAAAGCTCTAAGTGTGGCTACACTGGAAAAGCTACAGCCAGAGCACCATTATGAAATCCGTTCTCCAGAAATACTCATGAGGTTTGGCTGTCCTTTGTTAATAAGGACATGGATGAATCAGATTTATGGTATGATAGGTAAGCTGTATCTTACTGCACATGCCCAAAAGCATTTGTGGTGACATCTCCACTGCAGACAGCAATAGAATGGAGAACGAGGTTTCAGCATTTCACCTTCAATACAGAATCTGTTTGTTCTGTTTCAATGCCTACAAATAACTAAAGCATCCTGAAGTAAGCAGAGATGCACTAAGAGAAGCCCAAGCCCCCAGCTGATGGTGCAGCTCTGCTGTCTCTGAACTGTGCAGTTGCTGTGCCAGAGGTTCCATCAGAGGTATTTGTGCACTCAGTGCTGGGGCAGTGTCTGCGAGCAGTGCTGCTCCACTGCAGTGCACGTGGGCACTTGGAGACTGCAGGCAGTTGGAGACATTCAGTATTGAGAGTATGAAAGTGGGGTCAGAGTTTGAAACATTAGAAAGTTACATAGCTTGAGGCTTAGAAATCAGTATTCACTGTTGCATTTGTAAAAAAGAAGGTTTCTCTCTGGAGTTCGGGCAATTATGCAGTTGCTCAAGAGAAGGGTTGTTGTTTTTCCTTTCTTAGTACAAAACTTCAAGAACTTATGGTTGGCTACAACACTTCTGTTCCATGTCCTTTTTCAGTCAGTTCAGGTTAAACCTGATATGTGACAGTTCATATAGCAGCGAATGTATTTCTGCAGTGCTTTGTGTTTTTCTCTGACAATATGTCTATCTGAAATTATTGTGGTTGATGGATTTTGGAAAGAAATTTTTAAAAGTTAAAACAATTGTAAGATGTTCTCTAAGACATAGAAAACACAGATTATTACCAAATTTAAATGGCCAAACTATCATTAAAACTAAACCCAAAAATTACAAAAATAAAGCAGCTTGGAAAATGTTTTTAAAACTCCAAAGTATTTTCTAGTAGTGAAAAGCCTGGCAGCGTGTTAGAAAATACTGTTTGTTTTCATTAGCAATTCCTTTAGGTTTTGTAATGTAGTTGATTGATTGACATGGCCACACTGTGGTTTTACACAAGTTCCTTTTAATACACTATTGCTAAAAAGCAATATGATGTTAAAATGTTAATTTTGGTTTTCTTCAAAGCACCAAACAAGTTAAAAGTTATTTGGTTGACACAGGAAAGTAGAAAATGTAACATTACATAAAATTTTCTCATTAAATTAATTGAATAAGGATTTTTTGAAATGAAGGTACTTAGTATGCTACTGTTGGGTGTTAATTCCGTCGGCTCTAAGCTCTCATTTTATCAACTATAACTTTTATTTTTGCTGCTGTACGAAGTGAGCTTAGAGCAGTAGTTTTGGGTGCACGTGCTTGGCCCTTGAGCAGAAGCAGTAACCTTGGGCCAGCAGACAGGCGTTCAGAAGCCATTCGAAATACACGTAAATATTAAAGAGGTGAGTGCTTCTTGTAAAGCTGTCAAAGCTCTGCTTGCTTTGGTCTTATCCTGAGAATTTGCATTCTGAAAATCTAAGTTAACAAATTTAGAGAATCACTGCTTGTGTCTGCTATTGTTAAACTCTAGATGATGCACTAATTTGGATTAATTAATTAATCCGGATTAATTTTTGCTGCACGTTAGCTAAATGTGGTAAAGGTTTTTTATTTTTCTTTCTTTATTGCTTCTGAGACTTTTAGAAAAATCTTAGCTTGTAAATCCTGCTAAGGATTTATACCTTCGTGGTATTGGCACTTCCAGACTGTCACATTTAAATCAGAGCCTGAAATATTAGTTAACTGTTTCTTTCATATTCCCTGGGCAAGGAGGGCTTGCCAGCTGCTGTGGAAGTGGAGAGACTGTCACCAGGCAACTCTGCTGTCTCAGAATATAAATACAAAGAGGCAGGAGAGAAACAAATTCAGTATTCATGGCCTGAGCACTTGAAACACATCTCTATTAAATTTATAGAGTGTCAAAAAGGTTATGAGAAAAAATACACTGATCAAACACAAATAAATTTTAAAAATTATTAAACCCCAAAAAAGCCTGCTTAAAGTAGGTGTTCCCATTCAACTTCTGCATTTAAAGTCTTTTGTATAATTATTACAGGCAGCCTGTAAAATGTTTCAAAACACTTCGTATTTCATTTTGTAATTTGTGGATTTCTTGACCATTGAAGTACGGGTTTACCTAATTACATTTTTTGCAAGTTTTAGCTGCTGTATAATTTGCTGACTAAAATTACAGGGAGAAAAAAAGAATTAAAAATATAATCCATTCAAAATTTGCAGTGTGCAGGACTCCTGGAGTTTGGCTTAGATTTGCAGGAATACTACATTTCTGGGTTGGCTGAAGAACAGATGGTTATCAAGAGAAATATCCCCTTAAGTGCATAGTAAAGCAAACTTAAAAGATTCATCAGCCATGCTTTAATGTGGGCTTGAGGTATCACCGAAGTCATTAACCAGTGCAGAGAAAAGATCTGAAGACCTCAAATGAAGATGGGAGAAACATGTAACAAACAGGATGTGAAATAAGTACTTTTTTTGTCTTCTGGTTTTGATCTCTGTTATTTTAGTTTTAGCTTTATCCCATGCACTCCCTTCTTATAGTTCTAGCTCTAAACTGCTCAGTATCAGCAGTTGAAAAATTAATCTGAACTGGAAGTTTCCTTCTCTTCTTTGTAAAGAAATAATTGGGAGTTTGCTGATCACTGAAGACATCTCATGCTTTCCAATGTCTCCTCAATCTTAGCAGTTTAGAGTGTTAGCAGTACAGCCATCAATCTGCACCGGTACACAACTGGGTTTTGTAAAACCAGTATCATCGTATGGATGAAACAGAGGACCTTAAGGATTTAATAGAGAGATATTTCCCCAATGGTATTTCATATTTTTAACACTGTTTCCAACACAGTTGTTTCACAACTGCCATTAAAAGAATTAGGAAAGTTTTGATTAAACCTGGCCCCATTCCATATGAGAGTCCGAGGGAGTAAATAGTAGTAGTTAAGATGGAACATGCTGCCTTATGAAAGGGGCTGAGTAAATGCTCTGCACGTGGCAAGCTGGGCAGTTCAACAACTTGACATGACACTGAATAATTGATGAGGAAAGCGATGGAGCCTCTTCTGTTTGTAAAAGGCAATCAGTGTTTTTCCTGTCTTCTTATCCAAGGAGTGAGTATTGTTTCTATTTATTTAACCGAACTGTGAAGTGAACCAAGACCCCTTTAGATGGAAAGTTGGTTTGTCTGCTAGGAACACTGAAAGTCTCGTATTAAACGTTTACTCTGTTTACTCTGAATTGGTTATGAAGCTGCTTCTGGTCTCATGCCTGCATTGGAAAGCTGATGTGAGGGGATCAGAAACCTGGTGTGCAGCCCAGGTGTATGGACACAGCTCACACACACAACTCACACACACAACCTGTGCCAGTTCTTGTGTTGTTAGAGCTGTTACCTCTCTACATCTGCTCATTCTGGAGAGCCCTATACTGCCTTAAGTAAAGGAGGACAGCTGTATAGTGTGAGGCCATCTGTAGCTTAACCTGCTTTGTTTTGGAGGGATTTTTTAAAAAAACACATATAAGGTGTTGCTGAACACTGCCGAGGAAAGTTTTGCCCCTCACTGCCCCTCTGGCTCTTGATACGTTATTAATATAAAAACAGTTATGGAAATCATAGTGGTGTGTATTTTATACTGCCTTTGCTCTCAGTCTTTCCTGCTTTCACACCACTTTACTCAAGTCTGAACAGCATTTTGTGTGTGAGTTACAAACCTTATATTATGTTTCTAGATTAAACTGTTGTGAAAAGCATTTTCATGTTACCAGTGAGGTTTGTGGCACTCGCAGGGCAGACTTCCAAATGTTCTGATAAAGAGAGAGAGACAAACTTGCGAGTGTTTTTTGTGATATTAATGCTAGTGGCCTGGTGCACAGCAGCTGATGGACCAGTCCTGGTTCTCTCAGCTGGTGCTTGTTGGGGATTCACAGAACCTTCAGTAACTGCGCTGGTTCTGCAGGGCCGTGCCCAGAGACTCAGGCCTAGCGTGGCACAGAGATCAGCTGGATCCTGGGTGCAGCATGGTTGTTTGCACTGTGAATTGCTAGGTGAAGAGGTTGGTTACAAACTCTTCTCATGTGAGTTGTGTGTTTGAGCGTGGAACCTGCTGCGGGTGCTTGCTGTGCTCAGCGACACCTCGAGGTAACCTCAGTCTCACCCTGGTGCTGGCAGCAAGGTTGTGTGATGGGGTGTAAGACTTTCTTGTAGAATTTTCTTTTACATCTTGGTTGTTTTCTGACTTGTACACTTTTAGAATAAAGAGCACCTTAAGAAGAAAAGATTGAAGGCTTAAAGCTGCATATTAAATTAAAATGGAAATTTCTACTCCATCTGTACTTTATGCCAGAACTTGTTCTGAGGTTTCGTGTCTGTCTTCTCGTGTGTGTATGTGTAGGTTTTTTCTTTCCCACATTTTCTCCACCCATCCCTGCCTTTTTCCCTCCTCCCCTGCTTCCCCCTCTCCGAGATGGTATCTGCAGGCTGAGCTGCAGCAGGCTAGGGGCAAGCAGGAATGTTCGGCTGTGCTGAGCGCAGGACACCAAGGAGTTTGCAAGAGGTTTGGAAAGAAGTTTGCATTGCTTTTTAGTTGTGCTGCATAAGGACGAGAATGTGTAGTGGGTGTTGAAATTAAAAGTTACTCTGAATGGAATTCCAGTTCATTTTAGAGAGATTGCAGCTATAAGAACCTTAAAGAAGTGAATGAGGTAAATAATTAGTTAGGAGAAAAAAATTAAGTGATTTTTCACTATAGTTTTCAATTTAGGATTGAAATGAATTATTTGTAGCCACTACGAATTAAATTGGCTGACTTTTATCAGAAGAAGCAAGTTCATTTATATTGGGTTTTCATGGTTTACTCTGGAAAGTATTTTCTGATCATTTTTTGAAAACTTCCCTAGTTTTATGATTTCCATACAATTCAAATATAGACCAGTTTGAGCTGTGCTATTTGTAGAAGTAATTAAGCATGTCTTTTAAAAGCAAAACTCCTCACTTTATGGTGTAAGAAAAGTTGAAAGTAAAAGAGCAGCATAGTTACACTAATATGCCATTGTAGCATGTTCCCATGCTGTCATCTGGAAAATTAAATCAGGTTCCAGCATGGATTAACATCCAGACTTGTGTGGAGGGGAAGGTACTGTCTTAAATGCCATGAAATTGAACAATGGGATTATACAGTTCACAGCTAATTTCAATATTCTGCTGTACTTGGCGTTTTTTGAACAAGATTCTGTAGGGAGAGGCAGAGTTAACTTTTGAAACTGGGAAACGCTCACACATTTAATGAAATACTCACAATGATAGCTGGAATGTGGTTGAGTAATCAATGGAGTGCTCTACGTAATGTGCACAGACGTGACGTGGAATCAACTCACAGTTTCCAGGGTATTTCACAGCATGTATTTATATCCATGGATGGCTGTTTTTCAGGGAAGTTTGTGAGCACTTGCTTTAGGCACAAACTCTGTGGATCTTGTCATCTTTGTGAGCTGAAACTACAAAACCAGTTGTAAGGAAAGATAAACAGGAGATACTCGGTTAGAATCAACAGAAGAGTTCAGCATGTGGCACAACCTGAGTACTTGTTTTGGGGTTTGGGACAAGTTTAGTTTGAGAAGCATCTCCATAATTCCTGGGCCTTTTTCCTTCTGGAGGTTAACCTGCGCCTGTGTTTGTTCCTGGTTTGCAGGGTCTCCTCCTGCCCTCAGCTGAGCTTTCAGAGCTCTGTTAAGTTACAGGTGACTGCAAAGCTTCAGCTCAGTGCTTTGCTGTAGCTGGGCAAGAGGTTGGTCAGGATTTCAGTCTGGCTCTTCCCTTGTTCTGATGTCAGCAAATAGATTCCACTCTCCTGAACTTGAAAAAAGTGTTTTACATGTGTTTACTTTGCATCATTTCACTCGAAAGCCTGTTAAGTACCTAGAATAACAGCATTCCCTATGTTTGGAGTTGCAAAGAGCTTTCTTACTGTCTAGAACTACAATGGAGCTGCATCTAACTGTTTGCATGTGCTGTGCAAAACAAATTACTGCGAGTAAAAGTGTTTGAAGTTCCCAAGTTACTTTAGTTTTACAGGCAGAAGTGACAGTCAGTTCTGTTTGTGTGTTTACCAAGTATTTCACTCATGTGCTGTGGGGGGAATGTAGGTATGTTCAGACACCATTACAGATGTCTTCAGCAATGCAAATTTATTTCTTTGATTGATTTGGGTTTTTTCTGTGAAATTCTGAAGTCTTGTCCTCCGATAATTAATTTAAAAATTATTTTAAAATATGCATCTTAATGGATATGGCATAGTTTCATCTTACCACTGATGCTGTGCTTGCTGTGCTGAAGTGCTGTGCTGTCCTGTTAATCACTAATTGTGTGCAGAGGGGGCCCATGCCAGCACAGCTGGTCACATCTGTTTGGGTGTTTGGACACTTTTCTCACTTACCTGTGTGTATAGTGAAGAATTTTCAAAGTAAGGTTGTAAAGGAGATCCCTTGCTTTCTGTTTCTAACCGACTGTGTTAATTTAGACAGGTTTGCTCGTATGTGTATGTACAGTTTGATATATTGTATATGTGTCTTGGTGAAATGTTAAGACCAAGCATCTGATTATCTGGAAAATGTAAAGCTAGAAAGTTTATAAAGGCCCAGGCTGTTGGATTTCTCATGTGGAAAGAGTACACCTTGAAAAGGAGTTTGCATCTGCTGGCAGCGGAGTCACCATGGCCAAGCTCCTCACTTGGCGAACGCTGCTCTGAGGACTCTGGGCTGGCACTGCTCTGAGACACCGGCACCGAGACACCAGTGNTCCCCTCCCTGCCTGTGCCACCCTCTCCTCCCTGCCCGTGCCACCCTGCCCTCCCTGCCCGTGCCACCCCACCGTGCATGGCCCAGCCTCGGGGCTGTGTGTGCAGCGCCGCTCCCATGGGACAGCACCAAACCCAGCACGGCACCCCCGGGGACGCTGCCAGGATGCTGTTCATTTGTTCTTGCATTACACTTGATTTTGAACTCTTGCCTGATTGTTATATGGTTTGGTTTTTGTAATTAAAAAATAATCTTTGTAGACTGGAATGTGGCCTTCTCTGACGTATTCCTTTGAAAAATGGATGGCTTTGAAGAGATCTGTTTTAAATAGGTTGTCGTATAAATAATTTCAATCATGGTATTCTGTTGTTTTATGAACATCTCTAATTAAATTTAAGATAACTTCTCAGGGAATACTACCATATTATTTATTCTGACAGCCAAAGGAATAAGGACGTTGCATCAGTCTTGAATGCTTGCTACTCTAAAGTGTTTCACACTTGTTTTCCTGATGAGAGAGGTTCCAGGGCTGTGTTAATTGCCTCTTTCAAGTTCTAGATAAATATTTTTGGTTATTTAGGGAGCATACCCTAACATAAGTATAAAGTAATTTTGAGGGATTTGTAATCTGGTATCACTGAAAACTGTCTATGGAGATAAATCAGCACCGTGCCTGGAGCTGGCAAAACTGGTTGTCTGGTTTTAACCAAAATGAAGTGCATTGGGTAACCATTTCCTGGTGACAAGCCCAGGTGGCAAATTGCAGCCGGAAAGATATTGCCCAGGTAACCACCTAAAGTTCAGTCTAACACCAGGGCTTCTCTTAAAAAGTAATTTATATATATATATGTGTATGTACACACATATATTTTTTGTTTCATGTGTTTTGTGTGTGTTTTATGTACAGTTTTTTTCTGTCTGGAGGAGGGTAAAGGGAGAGCCTTGAAAAGTCCTTCCCTGCTCTTATCAGCACAGCAGCCTCAGCTGCCCTCCTTGGATCCCCTGCCAGGGTTGCTATCATCTTCTGATCAAATATTAATGTGTGATTCTCTGCTTGCTCACTAATCCAAAGCCAATTAATATTATCTGTCAATTATTTACAGATCCTGAGGTGCGGAGGCAATTCCCAGAGGGCTACAGTGACCAGGTTTGGAATGCGTAATTAATTTTTTACATGACAAAATTTATTTCAGGGTTGTTCAACATATTATTGCTGCTCTTTTTACTGAAAGAGATAAATGCATTCTTAGAAAGAAAAAGAAGCTGTAATTAGAAGCAGAAGGATAAAAACATTTTTACATTTAAAGCAGAAAACGGAAGAATTTGGATCTCGTAAGATTGGTTTACAGTCTCATTTTTACAAGCAAGCGTGAAAGCGAGAAGGAAAATTGATTAATAAATTTCACTTTTTGCCTTTAGGTGCCAGAGCCACAGTTCATTTGGCAGAGCTCTCTGCATTGTCTGAGGTTTATAGCTGTGTTTAACTGGGCACCTGGCACTACAGCACATTTTTTAAATTCTTGCCTGATCATGCAGTCTCTAGTCTGCTTCAGAAAGATGGTATAAAACCCCAAATGTGTGGGTAGAACACACAGGGATTTATCATTCAGTTTAAACACAGATTGAACTAGGAATTTTTCACAGGATCTCTAGCTGACTCGGAATTCACACCTCCAAATTGCCTTGTCCTTGCCTGTGCCATCGGGAGTGGATTGGGCCGGAGCTGGGGCGGGGATTGCCCTGGGGTGTTGGGGGGAGCACTGGGGTTCCAGTGCTGCTGCTGGGCTCAGCTCTGGCCTGAGCTCCTGCACCTCCAGTCCTGAGAAGTGCTGAAGCTATGGCATGGTGGAGCTGTTAATAGAGCAATAAATTGGGCCTCAATGAGTCTCTGATACCAGGCTAGGGTCAGCACAGCTATTTTAGCTCAGATCCTTTACCTCTAATTATGTTTTCACCCAACATGAAATTTTGTGACATTTAGGCTAAAGCATTTAACAAATTCTTAGCTGTGACGGCTCACCAGGGCCAAGACAAATGGTTTCATATTTGGCTGTAATCACTGTGTGCAGTGGGACCTTGACCAGGCCTTCTGGGTGGTTTTGTAGTAATGTTTTTTTCAAAGCACCTATTGAACTACCTGACTGCTTTTCACTGTAGTTCATTGTTAGGACTCGCTGTACACAGGGAGTATAGCATGGAACTAAACCTTTTGGAGGACTGCATCCTTATTGCCACCACAGGTTTGTAATTTGTTAATAAACAGCTCTCTGAGTTTGGATTTCCGTGAGGACTGACTGCTTTTTGTCACAGTGTTGTGTCTCAGGTCAGTCAGGAGCCAGGACGGTCAGCTGTGTCCAGGATCAAGGTGTTACAGGAGAGCCTTGGAATACAATTGACTTGATAAAATTCCTAATGGTCCCCTTTCTGCTGCTGGAAATGGTGACTTGGATAATATTGCTATGAATATGCAAGACTGAATCAAACTCAGAGGAGCCATAGACTCATAAAAATTTGTAAGATGTTCACCCAGTTCTAGTCAGAATGTCCAATTGCTGATGTCAGACCCCCCGAAATACACAGTGCTGTGGTTGTGGGGTGGGGTTTTGCCTTGTCAGATATTTTGCACGTGCAGACTTACAGGGAAAGCAAAAGAAATGAGGCTGAACTTCTCAGGTTTCAGTAGATTTCAAAGACATTTTTCCTGTTGATGCACAGAAGGAATATTTTCTGGTCCTGGTAGCTGGATGTTCTTACAGAGGAGAACATGTCCAGAGCTGACAGATTTAGATTTGAAAAATCCCTTACTTGTGAGCATTCAAGTAAGCCAGAGAGGAAGAGCTACATCCATGTTTGTCCTTTTTGATTTAGAGGTCTGAGAATACATAGCTTGCAAATCAGTCAAGGTGGGTTTATTTCTTAAAACTTCTGGTTTATTATTCTTTGGGGAAAAAAAAAATGTAGAAGTGCCAGAAGTGCCAAGTCACTGCAGATGAAGATCCACAGTAAAAAACCCTTGATTTTTCTGTGTGTATTCTGTATGCAAAGGAGAGAGATGATCTGCATGTTAGTGCAGGCAAAAATTGTTTCTAGCAATCAAACATTTATGATTTAATCCAGAAGGAATATTTGAGTTAAATCAACACAAGGTAAAGCACTTATTAGTAAGAAAAAAAAAAAGGAAAAACACCACAAGTTTTTTTTATTCATCTAAACTCTCAGTGCTTGTTTTTACATACACTGTATTTCCCATGTACCAGCACATCTGATCAGAGACCCTCGCTGCTGCTAGATGTTTTATTCTGTGTGTTCTTTGTACCTTACAGTAAAAGAATCTGTCACAAATTATTGTGCCTCGCTGCTTTAGAAACTGAGAAAAAAGGGAGGTTAGATTGACATCTGTGACTGAATAATGATGACCAGCCTTTTGGCTCCCCTTGAGCCACAAAGCCAGCATTGCCTTTAGAGAGGAAAAAGGAGTAAGAAGAAAGGGGAGGGATAAAAGAGAGTTACAAATCTGTGGTCCCGGAGATGTATTACTGTTGGGCCAGTTGTCTGCGTGGTATGATAATCCATTTTGATCTTCTGTCTTAATTGTCTGCTAAAGACAAATGGGCAGTAAAAGTTCATCAGTTTCATCTTTTGCTTCTCATTTAGAGACAGAATAAATGATCCATGGCTACAGAAGAAACCTTTCTTTCTGACACGGAAGTAATGCAGACCCAACACGTTTTATTAAAATATTTCTCCCTCATTATTTCAGTCCTCTCAGCTCTGATAGATCTTACTGTTTCATGAAAAATGTAATCTGAAATGTAAATAAGGGGTTTGATACAAAGTCAGGAAGTAATGAGCAGGCCAGCCACATTGGAGGAATTTTGATTGTAATTACTGACAAAGTGAATTCTGCGTGTCCTGATTTTTTTCCCTCAAGTTGTCTTTGACATGTTCAGACCACAATGACATCTACGGTTTAAATCTGTTAAATAACTGTATAAGGGAATATTTTATAGAAAATGTCATAGACAAGGTAGCTGAGGAGCCTTACCAAGGGGAGAAAATGCTAATGATTGCTCCAGGCCACTTGAAATGGGTAAAATGGGGCTTTTTTGAATGGCAGGAGGGGCGCTGGAGTAGTCTTGAGATACATTTTTAAATATAAGAGTGTTTTAACTTGTTCTGCTGGTTTATAATAGCTTTTAAGAACAAAATGTGTATGTATGTGTTTGTGGTTTTACCTAGCATGAAATCAGTAATTGTTGGTATTATAAGCAACAGTTTTCCAGTGCTGGATTTTTAGCATGACCTCAGAATTTAAACCAGATGAGAACTCTTAGTTTTTCTTTATAAAATTCAGTCACTGTAGATAGAAGTATCCCTTCAAAAACCAGAAAAATCCTTCTGTATTAACTGTATTTTCTGCTTTGGGTTCCCAATAAAAAGTTAATAATGAAGTTAATTTTTTGTAGGTGGAATCCTGTGCTATTGGGATTTTGTAAACACCCTCCATGGCCAGGTCACCATGTGAATTTTGGCTATCCACTGTTTCGAAGATTAATCCCAAGATTAACAGCTGTCCTAAGTTAATTTAATACAAGGAAGTTCGCAGCAAAGATACAAACTTGTATCAGGAGCAATACAGCAAGTAATTGTTGTATAAATATATATAGATATAGAAAGAAGTAAAACAATCAATGGAAGGTGTAGGAGGAATTACACAACCTTGTAAAATATTTTAAAATATTTTTTTCTTTTGAGTAGTGCATCATTTGCTTCCTGACTGTTTTGATCTTTATAGCTCATCTAAAAAGCAAAGGAAAAATGCTGTGGTGATGGTTGCTGTTTGTGAGCTGCTCTCAGTGGTATGATGGCTTGTCTGTAATTTGATGAACTATTGTATGTTCAGTTAATTACTCCAGGAATGACTGAGGTATGCATGCTTGCAAGCTGGTACTTATGCAGATTGCTACTTCTGTTCTGCTGGTAATTTTTCTTTCCACTGGCATTGAAACAGAGTTTATAACAAAACCAACAATCTTTATACATTTATAGATAAACTATAAAACTTTTATGGCAGTCTTTATATAGAAACTAATGGTCTTTGTTGTACAGAGTCTATGAGCATTGTGCAAACATTGCACACAGGGAAAAATAAAAAGCACTTTCTTTGTGTCATTGAGAGTTGTGTGATTGGAGAGTAGTTACACAGTGCTGGCCACTAATGGAGCATAAACCCCCTGTCTTGGAAAGTCTGTGTGCACTAAGGGGACTGAGCTGCTTGAACAGGGATGATTATAATCCAATTGGATACTTCGGAATTGCTCATAATATTCTGAGTGTAAACTTTTTACGTTACAGGTTGCATACACAGTATGATAAAACCTGTCTTAAGAGTAATTTAAAATAATAGGTGTCCTTTCGGGAGCAGATGAAGATGTTGGGTGGGACAGGCTGAGCAATTAGTCATTTAGAAAATGTAGAAAAGTGGTCCTGGTGTTGTGAAAGCCACTTTGTATTAACTCAAGGCAGTGTAAATAATAAATATAGGAAGCATTTGATAGCCTCGGTCTGTGCAGAGCTCTCCCCCTGTGTTTGAACAGGGAGGCTTTTCAAATGAGCTCCATCTAAAGCAGGATGAGCAAAGCAGGGCAGGTGTGGCCCTGGCGCTGTCAGCTGGGGTACAACAGCAGCAGGAAGGGCACCTCTGTGGGAGGTGTCCCTGGAGCTCCCTGTGTCCCTCAGGTGCACTGGGACAGCAGCTGTCCCACTGGAATTTTCTGCAGGCTCTGGAGTCATGAGGACAGAGGTGGTGGACAAGACCAAACCATGGTGCACATGATCCTGTCTGGGAAAGAGCTGAGGTGGGAGTGTTGGTTTTCCTGTTTGTGCATCATTGATAGCTTTAATTGAATGTCTTTTCTCTTGTGATACCTGTGTCTCAGAAGTCATGGTGCAGGGCAGGAGTGGTAAAAGCGCAGAAAGCAAATAGTAATTAACTGGCAATTGATGTTTTTGAAGGAGCTCAGGAGGTTGCTTGGTTTTGGCCTGAGAGTACCTGAGGTAGTGTTAGACTCTGGAGTCTGTCTGTGAAAACCATGTCAAAAGCCATTGTCCAGAAGAACTCTGAATAGAAATAGAGGAATAATTGGGTTCAACTGTGAGGATATGTGTCCAAGCCACTTTCTAACAATTTCAGTTCTCTTTCATGTAAAATTTGAATCAGTACTGGAAGTTTGCTAAACACAATTTAATTTCTCACAGATGATTCAGCGAGTGCAAATATTACTGGCTACAATCGTATGGCCTTTGTTATACAAGAGGTCACAGTAGATGATCATAATGGTCCCTTCAGGTCTTAAAAATCTGTGAATATATGAATAATTTAAAACCTGTCTTCCCAACCCTTATTCGTTGAGGTGGTCGTATTTAAATCCTATGGGACTGCTTGTGTGAGTAAAGGTTGTGGGATCAGGCCTAGAGTGAGTAATCATTATCACTTTTGTTTAAATTTATTGATAAAGGTATAAAATATTCACTGCAAGTAAAGCTGGGTTTCTTTAAAATGGGAGATGCTTCGACAGTATTATTCTACTTGGGTTTGTTGAGCCAGTCAGGAGCAAAGTAGATTTGGATATTGTCTTGTACCAGGCTCCTGAACCATCCAGTTTTATACAGGTGCTGTTGATCAATTCATAAACTGTTTCAAAATTCTTGTTTTAGAGACTTGTAATATGTAAGAAGCATCTTTGTTTTGTTTGCATTCAAGGTCCTGCCAGTGGGGGTTTGGGCATGCTAAAGTACAGCCAGCTCATCTCCCTGCAGGGAAAGCTCTTCTGTGCTCTGCTCTGCTGGTGTTTGCATGGACAGCAGCACTGGGAAGTGCTGTCCCTGCAAAGGAGGATTTGGTGGTGATCAATAGCTGGCACTCCTTGGTATCACAAACTCAAACTGTCACGTGTGTCTGGGCAGCAGCGTGGAGCTGCTGGCACATTATAGGGACAAGCTGGGAATGATCCTGTGTCAAACCAGGGAAGTCCAAAGTTCTTTGCTTTGCAAATGGAAAACTTCAGATTCTGTGTTTGGTCATCTTTGGTGATATCAGCTCTCCTTTCTTCAAGTAAAAACCACTTTCCAGGGCTAAGGAATGTTTTTATAGCTCTCAGGTTTTTGACCACAATTCTTTGTAACATATTCTTGTGTTTAAAAATCTGAAAGTTGTAGAAATGCTGATAAATTTGAAAGGCTTTATCCTCTTGTAACCTTCAGTTGTCTGAGGTGATCACTGACTCCATCTCATCTCTGCAAAATGTTATCAAAGTTCTTCTTTGGGCAGGAGTGTCCTTATCATACTCATAATTTTAATCTTCGTTCTTTAGGGAATTCTCGAACAGGTGTGATGGGAATGCAAGCCTGAGAAACAGGGCCTTGGGAAGTTTCAAAGTTGGTCAGCTGTTGCCCCCTTTGGGATGGTTGTTCAGTTTTGTTACACTTCCCCACTACAACAGGCACATATTACCTGGGTGAGGGAGGTGTTGAATTATTAGTGGCAGCTTTGACCATGTTCATTAGCAGGGAGAAGCATCTTGGGCACAGCAATTGGACACCTGAGAGAAGGCAAATCCAGGGGTTGTACCCTGCTGGTGTTTGATAACGCTGTGAGAGCTGTGTCCTTAGCAGTCAGATTTCATCTTTAGGAAGCAATTCTCAAAGTGTTGTTCTGATTTCTTCTAAGTCCACTGCCAGTGATGGAACTGGTTTCCTCAGTACTTGCCAGAAATTAGGTGTTTGTTCAGTTGCTGGTTTGGATTCCCAGTCTGTAGCTTATTCCTGCTGAGGATGTCACTGATGGGGGATTTATGGTATGGAATGACAAAGGGAATTCAGGTTCCTCTTTGGTAACCAGTGCAGGAAGAAATGGAAGTCTAATGTTAACCTCTCGCAGTTTTTAATGCTTTGGATTTCCATGAAAGACCTTTTCAGTGAAATTACTTAATTTTGCAGTGAGAGATGGTAGAATTTCTGTAACACGGAAATGGTAGAAATGTGATTCCAGAGACCTCCTGTGCACAGAGGCAGAGATTGGTGACCAATCCTTACCTTGTCCTCTTAAACACAAAGTTCTGCTTGGCTTTAAAGTGTTCCAGCATTGCAAGTTTCTGCACATGCTTTCTCTTGAGCAAGAGACGGGAGTTGATTTTTAATGATATTTACTATTTGTTGAACTAAGTTGTTTGTTTCTTTCTTTCTCTGTTTCTGTTTTTTTTTTTTCTTTTTTTTTTCTGGTTGTTTGTTTATAACATCTTAGGGATTAATTTTTCCTTTAATTCAGTTTCCCATCTGTTGTGCCTGGATGTGGCAGAAGTGTATGAGAATTTGCAGCCAGCTAGAAGAGATTACAATCTTTAAAAAAGTCGAAACTGTTTGTGGGTTTTTTTCCTACCTCATGAGAAATGAATCTCCTATTGGGGCTGAGCTACAGTGCGGATTTATAGAGGTGTAACATAGTCACATGGGTGGGATTGGATGTTAGGTTCATTTCGGTTTGGAGCTCTGGCCCTTCTCTTTTAACATATTATATTTGTGTGAATGAATTGCTGTGGTTTGCATTATCTGATCATAGCAAAGGTCAAATCTGGTTGTGTATATGAATGAAAATCTAATTGGAATAGTGCTGTCGTAATAGCCTCCTGTGATCGTAAAGTTTGCACTTGATGAACAGAGCTCCTTTGCAGGTGCTGTAGCAGACGCTGCTTTCGGGTATTTCCCTGCTGTGTTTTGGGGAGGCTGCCCCATGGATGGGGCAGTGGTGATGAGCAAAGCCCCATCCTGCCTGTTATGTAAACAGAGCATTGCTTCGTGCTCGTCTTGTTAACTCTCTGCTGCAGACCTTTATTGGTGCTTCTTCAATAATTTGTTTAAACTGTGCAGTACAGATTCCTTATTTTAGCACTAAGACTTACAAAGGCTTCTTTTAGCAGCCTTTAATTTTGTACTTATGTGTGTGACATAGCCTGTGGCTGTGATCTCTGCTGTGAATCTGCAGTTGTTTTGGGATGAAAGCAGAAGGCAGCTGGAAACTCAGTAGCTACATCTAGCTGTCTACCTAGAGAAGGCCTTGATTTCAAGTTTATCTAAACAAGCTCGACTAATCCCAACTATCTGGGGGGATCCACTGTCAAAACAAGCAGCATGGCCCTAAGGCAAACACAACCATACAGAAATGAAGGCTGGGACTTCCAATACTCCGATGACTGCATACTGGAGGCTTTTTTTCCTGAAAAGAGAGTAAGAGAGGTACAATTTGCATAATGCCTTTTCATCAGGAACTTTTGGAAAGCTGACAGAGGTCCAGCTTATAGCGCTGTAGCCACAATACAGAGTCTATAGGAGAATCCTTGAATGACCTGACCATATTGAAAGAAAAAATGAAAGCATCGAAGTATAGCCAAGTGAGTGTGGAAAAGAGGGCTGGTGCATTGTCTAACATCTGCTCTACTTCTCGTTAGTTTTGTTCTTCAGTATTCTATGTGGACTTTGGAGAAACCTAAGACAGCCTAACATGAATCCTATAATCTTCCTTCTGAATATTTATGTAGTGTGCCAGCCTCTAAGCTGTCCTTTGCATCTTCCTACTTCCCCCTCATTTTCATGCTCTCAAATGAGGCCAACATTTCAAAAGCTAAATAAATGTTTGTGAATGTTTATAAAAGATTTGCATAAATTTGTCCTTGTTTGACAAAGATCACTTTTTTCTTATGCCAGTTCTGAAATATTTTAAAGGTTTCAGTGCTTGTCTTGACAACAAAGTCCTGCCTCAGAGAACAATGATTGCTGATTAAGTGGGTATGTGCTCGGAGCTGAATAGAGCGATGGAGACGACAGCTGAAAGGGCCACTCATCTTAAGCCAGAATTATAATATTTAACAAATGCTAACCGAAGGGTAGATTTAAAGCTTTGGTTTTGGTGCAGTGTACCTGTGCAACTGAGTTATGGGCTGAGCAGGGTGTGATTATCTTTTCACAGCTAATAGTTCTCACCTAATTTCTGCTAAATCTGCAAGCGAAAATACTCCTTGGTTTTAGTCACTAAACGTTAAAAATACATTTAATTGAATCAGTGTTCCAGCTCTCTGATATTGACGCTTCTTACCTTTACCAATTGATCACTGTTTATGCACGTAATTGGATCGGATTTTTTTAGTGCCTGTTAGTATAATTTTTCAATTCTTTGTGATTTAAGACTGGAACAATTATTCAACAGTACAACAGTAGCTGTAGATTTTTTTTAGCTAAAATTTATTTCTCTTACAATAAAACTAAATCTCTGCTTTTACTGAAGGGGTTTTGAAGACATTTGTTGAGGAGATCTCTTTGAAAAACTGCTTAAATATTTAGTTCAGCTTTACTTTCAGATTTTTTTCTACTGGAGAAAAGTAATAGTCGTTCCTGTTCTTTTGTTCTATGAGTCGAGAGGTTGAAGTTGTCATTAAGGCAAAAACTAGAGCTACTTCTCTGACACAGTTTTTATCACATCTGCTAGGCCTGTGTCCCAGGAGGAGCTGAGCAGAGCCCAGAATTCAGCACAGGCCCATTATCTCCTGTTTTTGCGTGTGTTGTAAAAGGAGTGAGACCTCAGGGAGGCTTGGAGCCTCCTCCCGTGTAATGTCCAAATCACATTTGAAGGACTGGTGGCAGGAAAGCTTTGGCCTTGGGGTGTGAATTCTAAGAAACAGAGTCACAATTAGGTTTAAAAAATTCAGGGATTTTGAGCTTTATCTTGAAATATGTTTTTAGTAATGCAAGGAGAAAAGTTGCCCATCTGTGCACGTATTTTGTACATTTAAAATATTTAAATGCTAGCAGGCCTCAATATGCTTAGGAAATGTTATTTATCTCCTGCTCTTCCTGTTCCCAGGATTGTGGATGTGCGTGGTGGGGTTTGTTTATTTGTTTGTTTGTTTTTTAAAAACAACCTTTTTCTGAGAACAGTCAGCTACCTTCAGTGAAAGGACATTATTTCGTATGGCCCTGTTCCCCTGCTGACCCTCAGTCAGGGGGAGGCAACTTGGGTAGAAAAACCCTCTCCTAATTCACGCTTTAGAATTGCTCAGAAAGAGCTGATGGATTTCTGGAACATGAAGCAAATGGATAATGTAGTGCTATAAAGTTGTATTGGAATACCAGTAGAAATAGAAAAGCAGAGATAAAACTAAATTCAGGCAATTTAAAGTAATTCTCCAAATTATGTCCAGATTTTTTTGGGTATAGAGCATTCTTTTAAAGAACTGATTAAAATGATTTCTTAAAATATTTTGTACATTACGACATTTAGTAATGCTCAGTACTGCTGTAAGGCATTAAAAGATTTTATTGCAAAATCAATGCAATATGAATTTGACATAAATATTTTAAACTAGTGATGTTTTTTTTTTAAAGAATCTCTGTTATATCAATTTTCTCAAAACTAGAAAAATCTTTAGAACTTAGAGAAATTTTGAGTTGAAGTTTATCGTTTGCTTTCTCTGCTTTAAACCTTGCACAACGTAAGTGTTTTGTTGTGGCTGCGTGATGCTGGCTCCAGTGCAGGGTCCTCACTTTGGAATTTGGGAATTCATTTTTATGAGCTACTGGCATTGAAATGCTTCTCTTGATTTTTAACTACAAATTACACAATTTGTTAATTTTTGAGAATATTCTGTAGTCATTTGGGGAAATTTGATGTTAAATAATAGAAACTGGCACTAATATAATAAATACAAATTCAAATTCTTAGAGCACGAGATGAATGATCCCCGTTTGTCAGTCAGAGCTGTGATCAATTTAGGGGTTGAATTTTCTCTGCTGGCATTGGTTTCTTGTATTTATATTTTATAGGTAAAAGTTTGAGTAGTTGCTTTGTGGAAGGTTTAAGGTTATCGAATTGTTCCTGAGGTGTTTATGGGTGTGCAGAAAGCTGTCCCCTTTGCTAGGAGAATGTCTGTGACCACCCCTGCACAGCCAACAGAACTGAGGGTGTTCTGTACCTCTGGCTTCAAACAGAGTTGTTATCAGGTTTCAGTTGGTTATTTGGGTGCACTGACAACTTTTACAACTTTTTAAAATTCTTAAATCTGTTGTTCCCTTGCAGTGCATCATTTAATTAACCGTTAGCTTAAAATTATTCACGTAGATGAATTAAATATAAGAGCAGTTTACAATTCTCTGGGTATAGGAGAGATTAATGTACAGCCCAAATTTAATTGGATAATATTTTGCTTCGGTTAATGTCTTAGCACTTTTTAATGCTATATTAACATTTCTGCGGTGTTTAAATTTGATGTTGCTTCTGAGGAGCAATGAAGTCATCTTTAGTTGCTCACTGGTCAAGTGGGCATCCTGTTCCCTGACCTCACATCCCCTGTGTCCATCAGGCTGGCTGCATTTCTCCTCTGGGCCCTTCTTGTTCTCCAGTTTCTCCTCCATCCTTCCTCAGTCTGTTCATGTTCTTGGAAGTCTCTTGGTGTTCCTCCATGGCAGAGGGAGGGACACCAAGCTGTACTTTGCCTCTGGTGTAAGGGCAAGGAAATAAAACAGCATCCATCTTCTTGTCATCATGGAGTCATCTCTTCTCTCCATGGAAAACTCCTCTCACTGGCCATGCTCTGTTCTTTTGTAACATATAGTTGTGGGGTTTTAGGGTTCCTTCCTTTCTCCCTCCCCTCCAGGACCCACAGCTAAAGGTCCTGTCTCTGGTCTGGATGCTTGTTTCAATTTCATCCAGATTTTCCTCAGGTTTTCCATTACAGGTTCCCAACCTGTTGGTTTGTGTGGGGTGGTGTTTCCCTGCTCTGACTCACATTCCTGTTTAGGTATCATGCCTTAATCATTCATCATTTTTCACAGATCTCCCTGTATTTTAATTTCTTTTCTGTCCAAATTCTCCCTACACTTTGCTCCCCTTTGCATCTCTGTTGTCTTGCATATCTTTCTAAGAGCAGATACTTTGCAGCAGCCCCTTCGCTAGCGCAGCCATTTGCTCACCATTTATCAGTGCAGTTTTATTTACTTGCAGCTGCACGTGGGATATTTGTCAGTGATGTTCATTTGAGCTGGAGAAGTGAAGCAACCCACTGTATTTAAGAGAATCTGAAGTTGTTCTGTTGATTTGGAAGTGGGAGCATACGGCGAAGGGTTTTAAAAATAAAAAAGGCTTCAGCAGCAGCTTGCATATTAAATTCACAAGTGAATGTGCACATTTTTCAGCATTGTTGAGCTTTCTTTACTGTTTGGTTGCAACAGAGAGATGGTTTGGGACACGAGCCCGGTGTGTATTGTGTGTATTTCCCAGCCTGGTTTCCGTGTCCTGTGTGTGCAGGAAAGCCTTGCAGAGCCTGCCTCACCTTCAGAGGTGGCTGTGACACAGAAGGGCTGAGCACGGTGTTCCTGCCTCATTTATTTTGAAAACTTTGCTACTGAAACCAAACTTAATCAATGAGCTCTGTGTCGTCTCCGATAAGTTATGTACTGGCTTTATTGATTGGGAAGGATTTTAGAAAACCCATGTGGGGTTTATAATGTCAGCAGTGTTTTGATTATGAAAAGAGTTGGAACCTTGGGACGGGGAGCCAGGTGGTGCCTGTGCTGCAGCCCCCGGAGCCTCGGCTGCGCTGCATCCCCCGGGACACAGTTCATGCCCTGCACTTTAGCTCTGGTGACTGGCTGCTGGAGATGCACTTTTTGCTCATTAAAATGTTAAAAATCAAACTGCATGTAAAAAGATTTGTGAAAATATAAACTTGGGGATTGATCCAGAAAAGCGGCGTGTGATCCCTGGAGAGCCCGGCGGCCGCTCCCGGGTCACTCACGTTCACCACTGCCTGTCCTGGATTGCTGGGGGGTTCTGGGCTTCTTTTTAGGGGGCTTTGCTTTACAGGCATTTATGTAGGTTTTGCTTTAAGAAAATAGGCATAAGGGAATAAATCAAGAAAACAGACTATTGATACTTCCTCCCTGCTTCATGTTGGTTAAAAAAAGATGATAAGGTGATAAGATGTCGACATGGATAAGATTCTAGGTTTTGTTTTGTTATGGTTTTTGTCTGAAATCATAAAGAAATGAAGATTTTGCTAGGTCATAAGTAATAACCCACCTAAAGAGGTCGGGTAGGACGTTGTATAGAATGATGTAGGTATTGCTTATCTTTCAGACTGAGGAGTATTTAAAGAATTTTTTTTTTTAAAGCAGCATTATATTTAGAGTAATGAGCTTGCAACTTGAGCAAAAATGGAATAGTTCTCCAATAATTGTTTTTCTTGCATGCAAAAGATCAGCAGTTTTGCTAATTAAAAACTAATTCTATGTATGGTATTTATATTCTTTTAATAGTTAGTTTTGAAAAATAAGTCTCCAGTTAACCTGTGCTAGTCTCAATATTTTTGGTTGTGAATCAAGCCAGATAAGAATTGGTGTATAATGAATGGCAAATTATGTCCAATGACATTGCAAAAGGCAGATAAAACATTACTGTGAAATCATTCTTTAAAAGAGAAGGCAATGTAGAGCAGTACAGAGCCAATATATGGCCTGTGTAAGTGAACATTTCATTCACTGTGTTTAGGAAGCTGTAAATATCAAAGAACAAGTGCAGAATAAGTTCTCAGTAATGCACTTCTCCAGTGACACAATGCTGATGAGATGCTGAATGTTTTATTATGTGAAGGGTTTTACTTGCAGTTACAGGAATTATTCAGGTCATCAAAATAATGGGGAGAATATAGTCTGCCTTTTTGAGGTGACTGATGGCTTTATCTTCTAACACTGTTTAATTTCAGAATTTTATGTATCTCTATGGTTTTGTTTCTGAAAAAATAGATAAACAGTCATTATTTTGAGGACAATGTGTCCTCAAAAGGACCGATAAGGCCAATAAAGATACAGGTGCTTTGCTCTCCTGCAATTATAATTTAATAATTTTATAATTCTTTTGTGGGTTTGTTTGTTTTTTGACACTTTGCACTGTAAGATTTCGGTTGTGGCAAAGGACAACTGTGTAATAGTTAAAATTTGTCAAGATGCAGTTTTTGTGCCTGAGCAATTGGAGTTGTTCAGCTTGTGAAAATCAGTGAGATTCTGGGGGAACCCAATCATATTAATGAGACCTTTACTATCAAGGCATTATTTTGTATCAAAATAGAGATTTCTGCAGTTTACCCTGCAATCGACAGCTCCTTTCCATGTTTCCTGCTGCAATTCAAAGGAGGAGACGCCTTTGCTCTACATGGCATTCTTCAATAGATCCTTTCTTCTTTAAAAACAGGAGGTTGTTAAATAATCTATCAATAAACTGTCAAGAAGTCAAAGTTTCCATATCTGTTTTTGCCTGAAATCCTCAGAACTTGCCACATTTTAGTTGTCAAGAAACCTCCAAAGAAGAGTGTGAGCAGTTGAGCCTGAAACCACGGCTCAGGATGGGCTGTGCTTGTTTGAATTATGCAGGAGGAACATGCTCCTGCAAGGGAGTCAATATGTTTTGTGCTTCACTGGAGAGGTTATTAGATTGATGGAGTTTATTTGGGAACGATGGCATTTGGCTTAGAAATAAATGAAGCGAGAAGCATCTATTTAGTTATTGATGATAATTTATTGCTGTTGGTCAGAAAAGTGTTGAATTTATCAGAGGGTTTGTTGTTTGTTCCGGGTTCTGAAAGCAGAAATAGAATTTGCACTTCAGGACCTGAAATATTGAAGTGTGAAGGAGAATGAGCAATGAATTGGCTGTAGGAAAGATCTGCAAACTGAGAGACCTTTATGGTGGGTTGTGGGTTACAGAATTCAAATTTTGGAGATCTAATGGTTTACTTTTGTCTGTGAACACAACTGTTTTAGAACTAACCTGTTTCTGGTTTTGCCTCTTTAGTGACTGTATTTGTTTAATGTTGTGAAGTTGAAAATTATTAATTTATCTGCTGATCATGTTTTCGCTTTTCATATTCATCCTTTTCTTTGCTCTCATGCTTTCCTGCTTGTGGTGCTGTTTTGCAACTTTTAGAAAATGGTTTGTAGTTTAAACAATCCGTATTAATTTCAATACACATTATTTTAATCAGTCTTTTAACAGTCAGATTGCCTTTCTAAGGCAACATTAAACATTCCTGCTATGAGACCTATTGGCTTCATCTTTTGTTGTTTATCTTGCTGATGTTAGGAAGTATTCTCTAATCCCCCAGACCTCTGTTCCTAGGTAACAGTCAAAAGCTGTGCCAGCAGAAGTGGTCCTGCCAGGCCAGGCCCATGTGGTTTGGTGTTATTCACTCCGATCCATATGGTCAGGGTAGGGATTGTCCCCAGAGAGGTGTTAACACTCAACAACCCAACCTCCTCCTCCTCGCTGGAGAATTGCTGGATGGCTCCTGCTGCCTGCCCATGTGTGAATCTTGATTAATTTTTCATTTTTAATGAAGTTTGATCATGTTTATTATTTCACATGATTGACTGCCTGGTACTCCTTCCATGTAATTGATAAAGCCCATATTTCTTCATCTGTCTCTTATTTCTTCAGGGCAAAGTTGTGAAATTGTGTGATGTGGTTAATATTAGATTTATTGGTCCCCATAGATGTATAAATTATCTCTTTTTTTCTCTCTCTCTACAGGAAGTTCTACAGACTCTGACCAAGTTTTGTTTCCCCTTCTATGTGGACAGGTATTGTTAGCTTTTCAAACTTTACAAGAAAATAAGCTTGTCAATAAAACCCCTGTAGAAAATAAAAGCCATACCATTCATAGTGTTCTGTCTGTGTGACTGGGACTTAAAGCACCTGAGTGCAAATTATAGTCTTAGAATCACTTTTTCCTGGGGTTTTTATGGGCACCATGAAACAAAAAGAAGTTTTAAAAGTTGGAGTTGTTCAGTGGCAGCACTGTGAGGGCATTTTGTTTTACTTCTGCACAATGCTCAGATGGAAAATGCTTGGGGTAGGAATTGTCAAATATGCCTATTTACATCACAATTTGTCTGCTTATGCATTTGATTTCATAATTGCCAAAATTTGGGTGGAAAAATTAATTAAATGCTTTACATTGAAAAGCCTCTTGATGTTGCTGGAATGCTGGTGCTTCACTCGACAGCTACTTAAGGTGACTTCTGGTTTTGAGGGGGAAATTGTAAAGTGAACATGAGAAGGTCTGAGAATACTTAATTCCTGTAATTTAGGAAACTCTGGAACTTTTTTAGTTTTGCTTTTACTGTGAGTTATTTTTGATAGTTTCATGAAAAGAACAAGAATTGAAATTTTGTAAGGATGTCGCAGTGCTCATCTCATTTCTGAGCAACACTTCACTGGTCAGAATGCCTTGTCTTTATCAACTGAGACACTGAATGGTTTGGGTTGAGGGAATCAGCCTGTACTGTGATTAAACTGCTTCAAGTCTTTTTCTCATTTTAGAATTTGGAATCACTTTTTTGCTGCTCATCCTTTTCGTTTCCTAAGGGGTGGAAGCAGGCAAATACTCATACATTTTTCTCATCTATTTGTTTCTACTAGAAATATTTATGCTTTCTTTGTGTAGATTTATTGTACCTAGGGATTTTGTTTGTTTTGTTGTTTTTGGTTTTCCTCAGCAATATAACATTTTGAAAGATAGAACGCTGAAAACCCATATGGGGTGCAAATGAGAACATAATGAAAAGTGATTCCCATTTCTGGATCCACTTGTTTGTCTGAATATCACAGACTGTCACTGAAAGACTGCAAGACAACCAGTTTGAACATAGATGAGACATTGTCACCCAGAACATACTTAATAACTTCAAACGGAGAGCGGACCTCCCATGCTGCAGGAGGCAGAGCACAGCCAAGTGAAGGCTGTGGCAGCTGAAGGAGTTGCTCGTGCTCCTTCCCTTCTGGAGGTGGAAGCACACGATGGTGGCACTGACGGCTCTGCCTCTCAGTGGCAGACATTGATTCTGTTCATATGTGTTGTGGCCAGTGCTCAAAACCACAAGGACTGGTTGGCCATTCCTTCAGGCGATGGCCCAGGGCTTTCCTGCTGCTGTGGTGGTGCAGTGAGGCAGAGGCTCTTCTCCAGCTGCAGGAGTGCAGAGCTGCTCCTCGGCCCAGCTCCCTGCCAGAATTGTGGTAGTCAGGTGTAGGTGCTGGGGGAATTTTATGGAAATCACTCTTCCTCTCTCCCCTTTCCTCTGACGTCTGTCTGCCCCATTCGAGATGAGATGTGTGCTGCTTCCATCCTGTGAGGCTCTAAACAGACCTTCTGACCATGTGAAAGCAGAGCTGTCAATCTGAAGGGTTGATACTGAAATCTTAGGAAGAACACTTTGTGTTGGGAAGTTTATCCTTCCTGTGAAGAACTGGCACCGAAACTTGAGCAAGACCTGGTTTCTCCAGGTCACATCAATGCAGGGCTCTCTAGGTTTGCTCTGGAGGAACTCACCAGCTTCTCTGAGTTGTTTCATAAACAAGCTTCTCCCTGATGCTAATGAAACGTGGTTTTTCCCCTGTCCCATAATTTTAATTGTCAGCTCAAATGCTATTTCTCATACATGCTCCGCTTTCAACCTTGTTAAAATTAAGCATATAATCCCCTTTAAAAACACCATACTAAAATCACCATAGTAACATTACATCCAAGCTCTACAGATAAAACACACCACCAGTGAGGGATTTTCGGGTATCCCCAGCAGCTCAGTGTGGTTTATGGAAGTGGTTGCTCTGCTGACATTTAGATTGCAGGAGGATGATAGTACTTCCACTGGCTAATTCTCCAACTACTGGAATGCTTTAAATATCTGTCCTTTTGTTCATCTTCATCACTTCATGCTTTTCCTTCCCTGTTTGGAATCCACTGAAGGATTCTTCTTTCTAAGCTGGACAGTGACATCTTTCCCATGTGTATCCAGCTTTTATTTCTGCAAGTGTGTTTTTCCTTTGTTTCCTCTAGGCACTGAGTGTGTTCTCTCCCACAGAAATGGTTTTTTGCATGTGGCATCATAGAAGAGAATATTTTAAACCCTGTGACTGTTAGTTAAATGGCCTTGAATATACCAGGGTATTTGTTGCAGTTGATAGAGCTACACATCAGTGCAAGTCAGATTTCTCAGTTCTCAGAAAATCTAAAAAAACCCTAGAGCATGACCTAAAATAAGTCTTAATCTCCTATAATTAAAAATATTTTGGGTTATATGAGAGAACATGGGGTTGGTTGCTAGTTGATAGTCAGAACCATTTTCTTTTAAAGATAAACTCATTTTTAGTATCCTCCCACACTTAAAAAATAGGAAAAAAACCCCACAAACCCCCCCACTCCTCCCTCATCAAGCATATGTAAGGTTCTGGAGGGTGCATACTTTTTAGTTAATTTCTCAAAAAAACTCTGCTGAAAGAGGAAATATTATAGGTTCAATGACTTGGATGTGATACTTGACACAGAGTTAGCAGTAATTTTTCTCTCTCACTCTGTTTTCAGCCATGCCATTAACCAAGTTGGGCAGAACTTCACGTTTGTGCTCACAGACATTGACAGCAAGCAGAGGTTTGGATTCTGTCGCTTATCTTCGGGGGCCAAGAGCTGCTTCTGTATCTTAAGGTAGGTCTGTGGTTTGGCTTCTGGCTGGCTGCAGGAGCAGGGTTTGACTTTGCAGTTCCACTGCAATTACTGTTCCCAGCTGTTCAGAATCATTTCCCTATCTGGTCTTCAGTGTCACTGCTCTTCTGCAGAAGTGGTGCAAAATCCCTTGCACTTGGAGTTCCTCTGTAGATAACTGTATTTGTTTGTAGTCAACGTTCTGGAGTTAACAATGTGGAAAAAAAGTCTCTTTGCAGTAATTTGATATGACATAGCATGATGGCAGCTGTTATCTTTAGCTGTCACAACTGATCTTGTTAAGACATTTTGTGGACATTTGTATATGCAAGTTTTATTAACAAAGCATCTGTTGGTAACTGAGAAATGTCACTGATGCTCTGCACACCCCCAAAGTTTGTATGTGTGAGCTTTCCTCTGTCCTGTTGAGGGTTCTGTGAAGTTTGGCATAATAAAGACTGTCAGTGGAAGCTGGAACTATGCATTTCACAGAAACTGGGCCAAGAGGCTGTATCAGGGAGGTATTTGATAACCTCCCACAGCCATGTTGGAATACAGTCCAGATTTTTTTTTAATATTTGCTGCAAGAAATGATGCCAGTAAAATCAGTTTTGATGTCTACCAATATTTCAGTTCCATTAAGAACTTCCATGGATTGAAGATTTTCATGTGGCATCTGGTCTGTCTTGTTTTGAACAAATTTAAGAATTGCCTGTCTTCTACTTTTTGCTTTTTATGTGTTCATGAGGAATTGGAAGTTTAGGAGCAGTCACCCAGGTAAAGGCAGCCCAGAGGTAACTGGGGACAGGCAGGGAGGTGACAGCCAGGGTGAGGATGGGGAACTTGTCTTTGTCCTGTGTGGGGCACCTCAGAGTGGGACCCTGACTGTGTCTGACTGAATGTGCCCCCTGTGGAGCATACAAGGTCACCTCTTCTTGCAGGAGGCTGCACACAGCAATGCCATGGAATGGGAGCTTAATATTTGGAGAAATTGTTGTGAAATCTACACAAACTCCTAATTAATTGAGTGGGAGGCAGAGCGACAGGTGCTTGCTCAGTGTCTTCTTTCTTTCTGGCTTTTCTGTGGCAGACACTTGAGCTGTTATTAGCTCTGGCAGTCCAGCAGCCCAGACTGTATCCTGCAGGCAGGAAGGTGTTTCCCAGCTCTTCCCACAGAGCTGCTCCCCTGTACAGTTGGGTGCTGATTCCCTGAGTCTCATGTGGGCAGTGTCTGCTTACAGAAGGTAACTTTGCCTGACTAATGTCAAATTAAAGGAGAAACACAGTTTTAAAAAGAAAATCTGAATGAGGAATAGTCTGGGTCCCTTCTTGATCCGTCCTGGATAAGAGTTCTTTGCTGTCAGCTCCCTTATGTTGAGTGAGTGCCAAGAAGAAATGGAGGAGTTCTGTTGTAGTTAAATGCCTTCTGCTTCAACTCATAACCAAAAAAAAACCAACCACAGTGGATGAATTGGGACTCTTCGCTTCCTTCCTGTTGCTTCTTTCTCCTGTGCACTGATGAGAAAAAGAAAGTTCATCATTAATGCAAGTTTATGCAGGTTTTAGAGGATAATAAAGAGTGTAAATCAGCAATACATGAAATCACTTCCTCTGTTTCCAGGACTGCAGCTCCCATTATTGATGTGAATCTTCTCAGGGTCCTTTATGTACTAAAGGATGGTGCATGGTAAATTGGTGGGGAAAAACATGCTGAAGAATGGGAGAATGATAAGTAAAAGCAAATGGGGATGAAAAGAAGGATTGTTTAATTGTTTTTAAATTACAGATTGGATGGCAGCAAGCTTCAAGTATTCCTTGCTGTGTTCAGCAACAGTATAAGAACTAAGTGATGGTGTTTATTACTAGAGATGACATTCACATGCTTATCAGGGATTTTATAGGTCTGGCCATGGTAAAATGGTTCAGAGGTGGAAAATCATCACGTGTTTAGATTAGTTATTGAAGAGGAACAGCAGCAAAAGGAAATTCTTTTCTCTCAGAGAGTGCTTTAAAAAATTTCTGCAGCATTCTGGAAGCAAAGTTGGAAGCTGACCCAGTACTTGAGGGCCAGAAGTCAGGGTCTGGACTTGAGCTTTGAAGTGACCCAGAGTCTTTTCCCTGTGGTTGCAGAGCACAGCGAGGCGCCTCTGGGAGTTCAGTAGCAGTGGGGTTATCCTGTGGCCAGCAGAGAGGCAATTCCATTTGGCAGGGAACTGCTTTGACTATCTTAACCCGTACTGCTTAGAACTCGCTTTTCAGGTAGTTACCAGAGCCTTTTTCCTGCTGTAGTAGCTCACACAGACTGATGAACTCTCCGATAACTTTGAAACTTGCTTTTCCGAGTGTTTTGTGGTTGTGTTTAATGCAGAGCTACTCTATTCAATGTCGAGCCCGCCTGTCATCTTCGGGTTGCTTTTCCCTGCCCCGATTTTGTCTCTCGCGGTGAAGCAGCGGGGCCCGGGCCGGGGTGACCCTGAGCGGCTGCGCTGCGGCGGCGGCGTCAGCAGAGGGCGCGCGGGGGCGCAGGTACGGCCCAGGTGAGCGACAGACACTGCTGGGGCTGGGGGCGAGCCCAGGTGAGTGACAGACACTGCTGGGGCTGGGGGCGAGCCCAGGTGAGTGACGGACCCAGAGAGTTTGGGGGCGAGCCCAGGTGAGTGACAGACCCAGAGAGTTTGGGGGTGAGCCCAGGTGAGTGACAGACACTGCTGGGGCTGGGGGCGAGCCCAGGTGAGTGACAGACCCAGAGAGTTTGGGGGTGAGCCCAGGTGAGTGACAGACACTGCTGGGGCTGGGGGCGAGCCCAGGTGAGTGACAGACACTGCTGGGGCTGGGGGCGAGCCCAGGTGAGTGACGGACCCAGAGAGTTTGGGGGTGAGCCCAGGTGAGTGACAGACCCAGAGAGTTTGGGGGTGAGCCCAGGTGAGTGACAGACACTGCTGGGGCTGGGGGCGAGCCCAGGTGAGTGACGGACTCGGAGGTTCTCGGAGGTTCTCGTGGCACACACCCACATCTCCCAGGGAAATTGGAATTCCAGATCATCTTTTGCAATGCAATATGGTATTAAAAGTTGAAATGTGCTTTTGAATTACTTTCTTTACAGTAGAGTAAGAGCTGATGTCCAGTCATCAAATTCTAATTTAGGAATTTCGCACCCGAATGTCTTTTCTTTCTAAGACTTTCTTTAAAGATTTCAGGATTTCAGCTCCAGTGGGATAAATCCTAATGGATATACATTAAGAGGCTGAATTTTTATTGTTTCACTCTAATTTCGCATCAGATTTCATTTGGGCTTTTGAGGGAGAGCAGTGTAGATAGTTCTGGATTTAGTGAAGAGCTCTGGGCTTTTATTTTAAAAGAAAACAAAAGCAAACTCAGGTTTCTGTAGTTTTGTTTTGGTTCACAAACTTCCTGGGCAAAGTTACTGGTTTGCAAAGGTCTCATGTGCAAATCACTCTGATTTCACTTTTACTTAATTTGAAGTTTTTGGTGGGTATTCAGGTTTTGTACCCAAACTGAAATCATTCTTTTGAAGTGAAATGCAGAAACATTTGTGTGGAAATCCCTCTCGGCCAAAATAGCTGAGCTCTGCACCACTCTTTTTCTAAGATAAAAAGAAATGAATCCATAATAGTTTGTGACAGATGGCAGAAAATGTAACTAACTGAATGTGATTCTGTATGGAGTTATTTGAGGTTTTTGGTGTGATTTGTTGTGAGTTCCTCTCCTCCCCCCTTTCCTTCCCTTTGATTGCAGTCTTTGTCCATTTATTCTTAGGACAGAATAAGATTTCTGAGCAGGGGCCTCTCTTGTGGTGCAAAGTGAGAATTGTTTTTAATTGAGCAGAAACATGTGGAAGGATCAGGAATATCTCAAGGGATTACAGAAAAATTCCAAATTTGTACTACTTACAGCTTGTGTTTAGAGCGGGGTCTGCTGGGAATAAATGTTAGTTAGTGTGACCTGTGACCTTAAAAACTGTTGACATGGATTTCAGCCAGAAACTGGCCACAGAACTCCTTTGTTAGGCTCATTCATAGCTCCTTGAAAACTCCAGTCAGTGAAAGTTGCCAGCTTAAATCTAAGGAAAGCAGAGCCCTTTTTTTTTTCCTTTTTTTTTTTTTTCCCATGCTTTGGAAACAGTGGCCGCCCCTTAACCAGCAAGACTTCTTTAATAGGGCTGCAGGGCCGGGCCCTGATTGGAACTGACAGCTTCCTGGCCCGGGCGTGCCAACTGGCAGGGCCCTGAGCCATGGGACAGACAGACAGCGCCGGGGGCTGCTCTGCCCTGCCCTGCCCTGCCCGGAGCTGCGGGCAGTGCCCATCCCGCAGTGCCCACCCCACAGTGCCCACCCCACAGTGCCCACCCCGCAGTGCCCATCCCGCAGTGCCCACCCTGCAGCCCCGGGCAGTGCCCACCCTGCAGTGCCCACCCCGCATTCCTGGGCAGTGCCCACCCCGCAGTGCCCACCCCGCCCTGCCCGGACCAGCTGGGAGAGTCCCAGCCCAACTGGGGGAGAGGGCTCAGCCCCACAGCCCCGCCAGGACCTACTCTGGGGGAGGAGATGGAGTGTTTGTGGTAGGCCTTGTTTTATAGTAATTCTCCTGTTGTGTTCTAGAATTTTCACGTTGCACTGATTTGGCCAAAAGCCACAGAAAAATATTGACACCTGGGGGAGAGTGCATTTTGATTTTAGGATTTGGACATTATCGTGAAAGGGAGCTGTATTGCACTTTGAAAAACCTCATTATCACACTATGAAAGGGTTACGTTTCCAAAACCTCCTTTATGTGTACTCATTTCTTTACAAGTTTTTCCACTTGCTGGGTTCTGTGTGTCTTCAGCTGATTCTGTGGTGGGATTCAGTATTTGGCTGCACAAAAGGCTCACCTGCCTTAAATTGTGCTTTTCCCCACTCCATCAATGAGTTCATTTATTTAGCATGACACTTTCTGCTGTGTCTCAACTGTGATGTGAGATCCCACAGATTCACCATTCTTTGAACGAACACCCAAATATTAGAGTTTAGATTCAGGTGCTTTCTAAAGGCTTGGTTTCCTACATGTGTACACAGTGTAAAGCTGATCTGTCTGTTGGAATATCTTCTGTGGGATTTTTTTAAGGAATGTAATAGTGGGTGCAAAGGGGAGGAGGGAACCTGGCTTCTCCCAAGGACAAGGCAGCACTGACCAGTACTGACTGCTCTTTTCCAGAGATGGAGAGGAAGGGGGCAGAAGAAATGGGAATCTGCTTCCCCCTCATTTCCATCCTCTTCCACTGGGGAAATAGGATTCTTGCCCTTTTCTTAATCTTTGTCATTGTCTTTGAATCCTTGTGCTGGTATTTGTAGCCTCAGACTGGACTTCTACTGAAGTATTTCCTGAGCAGCTGAAATAATGCAGGTTTCACTGGGTTTCACCCCCTCCTCCAGAGGTGACTTGGCTGCATGTACCAGGAACACTTTGTTCATGTTAGTGAGCCAGGTTGGAGTCATTCAGCTCAACAAAAGCTTGAGCCTATAGAAATTCTGTAATAACCCCTGAAAATGATTAAATACTTAAATTGGAAAGATGGATATATTTTGTTGCTGTTTTGTAGCTGTTGTTTGCGAAGGAGGATTTACAGGTGAATGAGGAAGGACATCCCATCCTCACTGGGTCTGGATGAAAGTTTGGACCAGGAAAAGGCACAGATTTGTGATGCTTTCTTTGAGCTGGTGTTAATAGGAATGTTCTTCTGTGCACTGACACAACAAGGATTTTAGTGTATTTAGCAGCAATCTGATACATGGGAAGGCCAAGCCTTTGAATTCTTCCTGATAACTAAAAATTCTTACCTGATTTACAGTGGCTTCATGTAAACACTTGGAGTTTTTCCTTTGCATACATGAAGTAAATGAATAGGAACACTGTTGGGGCTTGGTGAGAAGGTAATTACACTGCTCTTTCTGGAATGAATTGGAAGATGGGGAAGGGACCCAGCACAGAGAACAAGGAGGAGCCAGGACTGCTGGGTTCCATTAATGACAGAAGCCGTGAGTGCACCTGCAGTACTTTTGTTCTGGCAGGCTGAGGTGAGTAGGTTTTGGGTGCTTTTTCTTGGTAAGACTTCACTTAATTCAGTGCAGTCTGTGTGATATCAATACTTTTTTTCATTTATATAATTTAAACTTATAATTACAATTTAAAAGAAGTTTACATATAATACACATTTTTTGAAAGGAAAGAAAGAGAAATGATAATGAAATTGGGCTGTCCTACAACAGAGGAAGAATTTCCTTTGCTAGTTTAAAATTGTAATTACCAGTCAAAGCTGCAAGCAGTGACTGTATACAACCCTTGGGCAGACACAGCCTTAAAAAAAAAACCTGAACAAAAAAAAACCCCTCCATCTCTCTCGCTCCATTTAAATCCCTTTAACTTGGTTTCTTTCCTTCCTCTTTTTGCTGTTAGATTTCTGTATAGACACAAAAAGTGTTACTGGCTAGTTATGTAGGAAAAAAGTCCAGTCTTTATTTTCTGAGGATTTGCTATAGTTGAATGTTGAGTAAAATGGTAATAAGTGAAATCAATGTTTTGCTTCCATCTGTATCTGTATGATACTTTGAAGCCTTGCAGAAGATGTTTGGTAATGGCTGGAAACGCTTGGAACACTTTTTGGACAGTGTGTTTGGTCCTTGGTGTATCGACCCTGGAATCCCTGTTCTACTTAAAATGCTTGGGAGATGAAAGCAAATGGCAAACTGCTTCTGTTAGACATGGCAAAGGGCACAAAATACATGTATAAATCATGGGCAATTGGATCTCTGATTCAACACTACAACAGAATTGTACCTGATAAAAATGTTGCTGTTGAGCCTGTGATGCCTTCATAGATCTTTTTTTGTTATTATTTCTTTAGCAGTGGCTTCAGCACTTGCACTGTCAGTGAGAGCTGGAGAGCAGAGGTTGCTCAGTTCCTCTGCATGGGCCTTAGAGAGGAAAGAGGAGAGGCCAGGCAGGACTGGGAGCTGCAGCCTGACCTCCTTTCCCAGAAAGTGGAGTTCCTTGCAAGCTGTGAGTGTAGCAGAGCAGGGCAGCTCTCTGTGCTGGGTGACAGGAAATTGAGCTGAAGTGGCTCAGAAAATGTGCGAACACCCCGAGTGCGTGTGCAGGGCCAGGGGGCTCCGGGTGCTGCAGGCACTCTGCCTTAACTTGACATGTTTATAAAACAGTTTACATCTCAAAAGTTTAGGGTTTTTACCCCTGCTGATTTGCTCAAACAGACACTGGCTCTTATTTTCAGTTGCTTGTCAGAATATATATGGAAAAGTGATGAACCTAGTCAAGAGGGAGCTTGACATCAATTAAATTTAGCTATCTGCTTTGTGTTTCTTCCTCCTGATACAGTCTCCAGTATAGCTTTTCCAAACTTCCTGTGGTTTTTCCATTATTGTCCTTACAAGTTTTACAAGATAGAGATGAGCTATTTCAAACTACTGTTCCAGGAAAAGAAGAATAGAATTTTGTATTACATCTGCTCATTTGTTGTTTTCCATTTTCGTCTCTGCCGTTAACCATTTTGTAGACTCTAGAAACTTCTTTCAGAAAGTCTGTAAGGCCTAGTATCTTCTCTTGCTCAAATACCTTTAAATAAGATAATAGTAGTTTAAATAAGCTATCAATGCCTTATGGCTGGAGTAGGGGATGTGGAGTCTTTGCTGCAGAAGTTTTACTCTGTGTGATCAGCTGGTGATGATGGTTGAACCAGAAGCTCCCCTCTGTTTCCATCATTTTTTTCTATTACTGTCCACTAGAAACAGAAATTATTTATGTCCATCTAGTGAGTTTGAAGTTTGTCTGCAGGCATAGCTGTCTGCACTCAGATGCTGAGTGCCTAAGAGGTTACTTGGGTGATATTAGGAAGATGTTTTTACCTGCAGAACTTCCTAGACAAGCTGGAGCTGCTCATTGGTAATTGCAGCCATGAGCTGCACAAAAAGAAATGGTATGTCCTAGGAAATATTGATATTGGAAATAAACATTAAAAGTCAAATTTTCAATAGTCAGACTTAAGTCTCTCCTTAGCTGTAAACCACAGATTGCAAAGAATGCCCATACAGTGCTTGGCATTGGAGTAAAGATAATGATTTTGTGTTCTGCTATGTATGTGCATGTACACATCATTATTCTTAGTTGAAAGTTGAAGTGTTGTCCTTTAGCACTGGTGTTTATTTATTTCCATGTTGATTTTGGTACCAAGCCTGAGCTGTGTACTTGCATTAAGGTTGTAGTGGGATGAAGTTATCCCACTTGTGAGTTAGTAGCAGCCAGAAGTACAGGGAGTTGTTTACAGAGAGCCCATCGATTCTGCCTTTCTGTGGAAGCATTCAAGCAGCAAGCCCTGCACAGTCTGTTTGGCACAGTAGCCGCTCTCAGCTGGCCCCGTGCCCTCCTGCTGTTAGGCAGGGCAGAGGATGTGCCAGATCCCGCCTTGTGCCGGAGCAGAGCCTGCCTGCAAATCTGCTTGTAGTTAGCCTGGGGCCTTTTGGCAGCACTCTACAGCCGATTGATTTAGTTGCAATCCTTTTTCCTTAATATTTTCCATCTGGCCAACAATGACCTATAACGACAGACACAAAACAGAGTTTGAATTATGAGCGGCGTAATTGTGCAAATGCTTCCAAATCTCGCTCTGGAACCTGCAGCGATGGCACTGCTGCGAGAGGAGAAGCCTTGGGGCTCTCAGCTTCGAGCTGTGTCCCAGAGAAACGTGTGCTCCAGTTAACCTCTGAGTGTGCTCCATTCTTCTCTTCCCTGCTTTCTGTCAGTCCTGAGCTGGGGCTGTGGCACTCGCAGCCTCAGCTTCCTCGCACTCCCCCTGCACACACTGCCAGGGCCAAACCCTCCCGTGGGGCCCGGAGCCAGCAGAGTGGGATCCTGGAGCAGGCCTGGGGCAGGCAGGGCAAGGAAGGTGAGTAGGGAAATGCTCCAGAACACGCAGCAACAGGTCTGGGGCCTTGCACTGTCAGGGATGTTCTGAGCTCCCAGACCCACAGCCATGTTTTCCAGAGGGAGCTGCTTCCAGAGCTGGGCTGTTTGTCAGCTCTCCCAGTTCTGGACAAGCAGAATTACTGCTTCCACTGCAGTCATCCCAAAAAACAAACACCCGCCCCTTTCTTCTCCTCCTCCCTCTACATTGCCAGTCCAGGGCAATACTAATTTAACTGACTTATAGTAAATGTGAAGCATAGTTAAGGTATGTCAAAGGAAGTTTATTGCACATTTTGTTGAAGCTTTAATCTTGACTGCAAGTCAAAACACTTTTGTAAAATATCAATAAGAAAGATCACAACAAAAATGTCAAGTGTTAGTAATGTATCACTACTGGTGGAATTGGATAAAGCTGAGAGTGCTACATTCAGTCCAGCCACTTCATTGGTCTTGCCTTCTGACCAGAAACGAATTTTACTTAATTAATCAGGCCTTAGTGTTACGCCTCTTTTATTGCTGAACAACTGTAACAGAAGTAATTAAATCATGTCACTTTTTATTACCTTTGGCCCTGGCTGAGTGGCTTGGAAACTTCATCTTAGAGCTAATACAAACTGAATTAGTGCATCACCGTGGGGAAAACCCCCTCCCTGGCATCAAAAAAGCAGGGAGGAAGTAGTTAAAGTACAAGATGGATAGATCCTCTCTTCCACAAATGGATCATTTTTGGGTTGCTGTCTGAAGGCTTACAAATGCATCTGTCAGGAGCGAGAGCATCCTGTCCCTGCTGACAGATGTGTACAACATTCCCAATGAGATTACATGGCAACTTCCTCCTTCAAACCTGGAGCTGTGGCAGAGCCCTCGGGTTATGCAGAGGTAATTGGAGACGCTGGGGCTGCTCGAGAGGTGGAACTGCCTAGCAAAGCTGCTGGAGTAACTTGTGCATGGTGTTCCAATAGGAGCTGTGATCCAGGCTCTGTAATCACGGGAGAGAGGCTTTGTGTGGCTTCCTAGAGGCAGAGTTCCCTGGGCTGTGCAGGGAGCCCAAATAAAACCCTTCATTTGTAACCCTGGCTGTTTATGAACATGCTTGGTAAGGGACAGATCTTCCTCCACACTGAGCCAGCATTACCTGCAGCATTAACTTTCCTCCGTGTGTTTTAGAATTTATTAGTGTTTGAGTATTCAGAGAATAAAATGACTGTGGGCTAGTTCCTGTTTTAATTATTTGCTTAAGCTGATGGTTAGACAAGAAGTCTCATAAATGAAAATTGGACTGCTGGCCAGGAAATGGGCCAGAAAGACTTTTCTGTTAATTTATGTGTCATACATTTTCAGGAATTCTGTGGATAGGTTCATCAATGGTGTTTGTGCAGGTGAAGGGTCAAGTGCTATCATTTTGTGTGCTTATTTTTACATCTGAGTGTTTGCTATGAATCCTAAACCATAAACATAAACAGTCTGCACTCAAATATCAGACCCTGACTTGATCTTTATAGCCTTCCTATTGACATATTGCTCTGCAAGTGCTTGTTTGCTGTAAGTAAGGTGATTTTGACGTGCCTAGCCAGTCCCTTGCATTCTCAGATTATCAGTTGTGAGTACCACAGCATTGACATAATCATGAATTTTTCACTTGGCTCTTTCAGCTCTGCTTGGGTTTGAGTTTAACTTTTATGACTTCCTACCAGCTTTGGTTATTGTTAGGAGCTGTGTGTACTCCCTCTGAGCATGTGACTATTTCTTCACTGTGATGAAGCTCCCCTGCTTCACTTAACTTTGTTTCTTGCCAGTAGGGAACACAAGTGGTTTGGGGAATGCAAAAGAGGGGTACATGTGGCTGATTTCTCCTCTGTTACTGAAATGTACTCGTTGCCTACCTCCATGTTCTCTGTAGTTAATTTACCAAAATGCAAGGACTCACATAGAGGTATCACAAATACGCACCTGACACTCAGCTTTGACTTTTCACTCTGTGGCAAATCCCTTTAGCAGCTGAGCACAGCTGGGGGCTGTGCAGTGGGGCTCTGGAACACAGAGGTGTGTAAAATTCTTCTTCCCTTCGGGAATTTATTTGCGTTTCAGATGGTGACACAAACTCTGTCCCAGAGTGGCTTTGGAGCTCACTGCAGCACGTGCCAGAGCATGGGGCCTGCTGGCTGGGAGGGAGCACTTTTGATTTATAATAAAAAGTTCATAATGCTACTGAAATTTCAGCTGAAACTTAGTACTAGAGGGCATAGCTTGACAAGCACATATGATTGGAGTCAGTAATGAAAAGGAGCTGTTTCTCTGGTCAAGGAAAAAGGGTTAATTTGCATTGGGATGAAAAGGCTGTTCAGGATCTACTATTTCAACCTGTGATAGACTTAACAGCAGGCTTTGATCCCCAAATGAAATGTGATGGATTTCAACTGATGCCAGATGTCTCAAACCTAGTGGGATCTCTGATTGTCTGCCACATCTAGAATTCTCTCTTCCAGCACTTTCATGTGTGCTTTTAAACATGGTTTGAGAAGAGAGATTCCTTGACAAGCTAAGCCTTTGGAATCCTCTCTCTGTATTGTCACTTTGGCGGGGATCTTGAGGCTCTCATGCTGTCTAGTGTATCCTGCTTTTTAAAATCCAGCTTCATGTGCCAAACTGCTCTAACTCCTTTATAACCAATTTTTTTGAAGTCCAGATAATTTAGAGCCAGTATCATCTGTAACTTTTCTCAGTTTAAGTCTGTTCTCTACCCTCTTCATATTTGTTATTTAAGCGTTTTACCCTGGCTGAGTAAAACCATTGGTCATTGTGTTTGTCGCTGTTAAAGGGAATGTAATTGTTGACTTTTTTACTCCAAGGATATCTTGTTGCATTTCATAAATCTCATTATAAAGTGTCAAGCCCTTCAGCATGCCCATCTTCTCAACCAGTAGATTTTTTGGGATATCTTTTGCCTGTGAGTTTAGTAAGAGCATACAAACATAATTGTCAGTGTGTGCTGTAAATGCAAACAAACGTTTTTCTTTATGTACCTTTATTTCCTGTCACTCCTTTAGTCCTTTGCTCTCAAACATGCTTGAGAAGTTTCTTTGTTGATCTTAAACTAAAAAACTCCAAAGATCTACAAGTTTCTCTTCTGAAAAGGAATGAGATACCTTATGATTGTGAATGATGAAGCAGAGGGAAAACAGACAGTCCCAACAACAGACCAGGCCACAAAGATACTTATGAAATAAATTGAACACAAAACAGTCTATCATAAAATCCAATAAAATTTCTAAAATTTAGGAGTGATTAATAATTCACAAGGAGAAAGCTTGACTGTGGGAGGTACTTCAAATTTTGCACATTCTAAGCCGTGGTGTGTTTGTGTCTGTGAACCTCCAGTCCCTTGTACAGAGTACAGGGTGGTGGTCCTGGCCCTGGGAGTCAGAAGGTGTGAGATTCCTTCTTCCCAGGGTGATCTGTAGTGCTCCAGGCTCCTAAAACCCATTGGTTTTGGATGAAATATTTTCCAGTGAAAGTCCAAGGCATGTTTTTCATGGAAAAACTGTTTATTTTTCAGACTGTAAAATGGAGTTGTTTTGTCCCTTCTCCACGAGAGGCTGGGAGGTGGCTGTGGGTGCTGCATGGTGCCACACACTGTCATGCTAAACTCCTCTGAATTCCTTCTCTTTACAGAAATTCCACAGTGCAGCTGCACTGGACTCTTTTTCCCCTCAAGGTTTTAGAGTGACCACAAAGAGCCCAGGGAAGGGTGACAGCTTTGTCCCACTCAGCCTGCAGTTCCCTTTGCCATGTCCCAATTAAATGGCAGCGCACAAACAAAAGCCTCTTGGAATGGGCATCTCGAGCTGCCCTGGCACTTCTTAGCTTGACTAAAATGTAAAATTGTTACATCATAAATCTCTTTGTTGCAGTTTTCTGGCTCTGTGTTGTTCTGGGGGCATTCAGCTCCCTTGAGCTCCTTTGTGAGCTGCAGCTCCAGGGCCACGGGAGCTCTTTGGGAAGGGCTGGGCTCAGTGCTGGCATTTAGGGAACCTGGTAGGCTTTGTGTGAGGGAGACTTGCTGTAACTGCTCAGACATGGTCCCACTGTGCAGGAAAAGAGGAAAGGGGATGTTTTAATTGACTTTTATTGTTCATACCCAATGGCAAGTCAGCCAAGTAAGCACTTGCAGTTGACAATTATTTATTAAGATGCTCCATAAGATGAGATCCAGTTCTGTGGGGTTTAGTATTTCTAAAATATGTACATGAGTCATGCTTAAGCTGCATAACTTTCAGCTGAATCATGGAAGGATCACTCATGGGTAATAATCAAAGGGAAGTTTATTACAAAATGGGGGAAAACATGGGAAGAGAAGAAATCCTGTGGGAGCAAAGAGAGGCAAGGGTGCAGCTGGCTTTGTGCACTGGCAGGGGCACTTACAGTGGGGCAAAACTGAAAGAAATAAATAAAATCTGATGTTCAAAGGAGGCTCTTGGCTGCTCCCGTGGAAGGTAAGGCTGCATCTCGTCCACATGCACAGGGGTTGCTATGGAGATTTGGGGTGGCTGTGCCTAAGCTGGTAAGTGTGAGAAGGTGTCGATAGACTGAGTCTAGAGCAGAGAATAACAAGGCACTGAGGCCCAGGAGGGGTAGGGAAGGCACCGGAGCACAGGAATGGCTGAAGTGGGAATTTAGCCCACAGATATTCCCAAATGAGACTAGAGATGCTGTGGTTCTTTCAAATGCATTTTGTAAAGATCCTGGAAACACTGGGTGATGGAAGGAAAAGAAAGCGGGGAAAAAATGTAATAGTGTATTCCTGTGAGGAAAATGGGGAGAGGCATCCCTCTCTTGAGCAGAGAAAAGAGATTCATTTTAAAAATTTGTAGTTTGATGTCATTTTACTTCATCTTAACTGTTAAAACTTAAGGTGAAATTTAGAAATAATTACAAAGGAAAATTAATACTTTTAATGAAGGGAAGGAAAAGGTGTTCTGATAATGTGGTTTTGCTATTTAAAATCATGTTTGCTTAGAACCCCTGAAGAGGATTGTGTCTTGGCAAACATAACCTAGTTCATCATTAGAACCATTGCTAACTTAAAATAGAACATGATTCCATAATTAGGAATAATGCTGACTGGGGGGAGAATCATTAGTTGCCAGGTACAGGAGAAGGGAAAGAAGCAATACTGGGTTTAAGTATAAATTGCAGAGGTTTATCTTTAAATGCAAGAAGTCCTAAGACAACAAGTCACCAAGAGACTGAAATAATTTTTGATATGTTTTCCATCCTTGCATCTTTTCAAACACAGTGTTGGGATTATCCACAAAGGTCCTTCTGAGTTCCTGCTGAGGATCTGTCATTTGTCCTGAAGGAATGGACAGGCACTGTGAGTCAGAAAATGTGTTCTGCTTCACCAGGAACCTTCACTGCCTTCATGCACTGAAATGGAAAATGGCAGTAGTAGTAATAATAATAATAATAATAACAATAATACTCAATCTGTTTTTTTTCAATCTGCTGAGTCTTACTTGGGATTTTCAGCTGTCTCCTTCCTGTGCTGGGGTTTTGCTGTTGGTACAGTGGTGGTGTGGAGGGCACACAGGGACAGGTGCAGGTGGCCCTGTGGCACAGGGCACTCCTCTTGCAGGGTATCACCTTGCTGGGCTCAGAGTGGCATCACTGCCACAGCCAAGGACCTGGGCACCTGGCTGGGAATTATTATTTGTTATTATCTGTTCTTCAGAGTCCGCTAACTGGAGCACTGGGTGTTTTAGTGGCACATGCACGAGTCGTGCTGGCAGAAGAAGCATTTGGCCTGAATTTCCTCTTCCTTACACTTTTGTCAGTCAGGGATTTCCAGTGAGGTTAGTGATGATGCATCTATAGTTCATATAATAGCTGAGGTCATGATTGTATTCTGTGTTGTAGGTCACTGTAGATTATTGTGCCGAGCAAAAAGGTCAAGATTTGGGAACTCCTTGAAACCAATCCTGCCTAATACAGACAGATTTTGTAAGCCTGTCACCACAGAGAACTGTGCCCATCTGCAAAATGGAAATGACTGTTCTGTTTTGCAAGGGAGATGGCAGTTGGTTATGCTGTTATCAAAATATATATAGTATGTGTTATAAATAAATACATGTTAAAAATTCCACTTCTGATCTGTGTGAATGGAAGGAGTAAAAGTTATGTGTGCTTGCAACTCAGTCTAGGAGGAGAGGCTGCGTGAAATGTGTTGATGTCAGACTAGTTACTGAGTCCCATTAATTGCAAACGAGAGCTGTTCCTGGGTGCAGCTCAGCCTGTACATGGCCCAGGAGCTGCTCTGGTGCTCTAGGAATTGTGTGAACCAAGTTGGGACTTCACAGGTTCAGAGCAAACCAAAGGTGTCACAGGTACCTTTCCACAAGTGCTGGCTCTGCTTTTTCATGGTGTCAGCACACCAGTACACGGAATGCTGGAGCTGGCAGTGTTAAAATTAGTTTTATAAATGGTTGCTATGGTAATTGGCAATTCTTCATAAATCACTTGCAAAGGTCCCCCTTGCCACTGGAGCTTGCTGCCGCTGCACTGGAACGTGGAGCGTTTTTGCTGACGAAGTTCCCAAAGCCTGGAGTGCTCCCTGGGAGCTGGGTTTGATGAGTTCAGCATTCCCAGGTTGGTTATCTCCATTGCATCCTCCCTCCTGGTTGCCTCCCAGTGTTGTTTCACTGCTGTTTAGACCCCACATTTGGAAGCCTTGTTTCCCCAGCAGCTCAGCGCTGTTGTGTCCAGGTTCTGCTGCCCCTGATTGCTGTGACACATGTAAGTGAGGATGTTTTGTGCATTCAGGGAGCCACCAAGAAGGTGCTGACAGATGAGTCGGTGACCAAGGTGCTGTGCAGCCCTGCAGGGAGTTTGGGCAGGCCTGGCTGGGCCAGGAGCAGCTTTCCTGGCTGGGGCAGTGCCCTCACTGCAGGAGGCACCCCAGGGTCAGAGGGAGAGCTGAGCAGAGTTCCACACCCAGCCCTCGACTCAGCCAAGCCCCAGCTGAGCAGGCTTTGCTTTCGTTCTCAGGGCTTGCAGCAGATGTGTCTCTGCCGGGGTGAGGGAACTGAAAATGGGGGTAAGGCTAAGAAAGAGCTGAAATTTCACATCACCCCTTTATTTTTGTTTACTCTTCAACCCCGATCTGATTTATGCTCATTGGAGTCTTTGAACTTCAGCTCTGCTGGGTGCTGTGCCGTCCCTGGCTGGTTTGATGTTGCTGGGAGGGGCTGCTCCACTCTCGGGGCTCTGGGCAATCTCACTGCAGAGCGCTTCCCTTCCTTTGCTTAACCTCTGACCTGTGAAAACAAGAGTTAATCAAAAGTTCTGAGGTAGCTAAGAGGAAGGGGAAGTGTTTGGTTACAAATTAAATATGAGCAAGTCATAAGCCATAAATCTTCAGTAGTGCTACTAGTAGTGCTACTTAAGGTCCATGCGGTACAGAAAGTTTTGGGTTATAAACTCAGCCTCTGTTTCTTTGGAGGGCTGTTTAAAGGCTGCCTTGAGGATTTGCTTTTATAAGAAAAAAAAAATCCACATTTTTTTCTTTTTTCCTTGTGGCAGATATCTAGAAACAAATTCAGGTAACTATATTTCTTGGGATTTTTTGGGGGTTTTTCAACTTTAACTGGTCACAGTTTGGTCTAATAAAAGCAGAACTGTTTTATTCTTGAGTAGTCAACACACAGAATAAGTGATGAAGTAAAAGTACTGAAGATGGCAGGAGAAATTAGCTTTCTAATGTATCCAGAAATTTTGGGATGAGAGAGATCCTGAATTGTGCAGTGACAATGGAGGGAGGTGAAAACTGAAGTGAGATTGTCTGCATAATTTACACAATTTTGTGGTAGGTTTGTCTTAGTTTGTCTTGTCCCTCTCTTGAGCAAGAACTACATAGATCCCCATGTGTTGTGGAGTGCTGAGTTCTGCTTCAAATACCAGCTCATTTCCTCAGATTCCAAACTGTGACTCTGTCCTCAAAAGGGGAAGTTATTCTCAAAATAGAAAAAGAAGCAGTTATGGTGAGATGCTAACCTATCATTTGGAAAATGAGGGGGAGTGAGTGTTAAAAAAAGGACAACAGGTTCATTGGAGGATACTGGGGAAGAGAAGGAAAAGGCAGGGAGTCACAAGTTAGCAGAAATGGGGCTGGATCTTCCTCTGTGAACAAGGTTTGCTGGTGATTTGACATTGTGTGAGTATGAGACTTATCTGGGCTATTTTTATCAGAATCCTAGGGACTCTTTCCTTGGTGCCATGTAAAAGATTCAAATTGGTTTGGGCTGGAGTATCCTCATGGCTGGAGCCTACAGATGTGTCCTGTTGGGTGTGTGATGGAAATAAAGAAACCTGGAAGCTGCAGGGAGGTTCAGCAGTGAGCACAGGGCCCTGACAGGACACTCGTGGGAGCTCTAAAGGACACTCAGCACCTGGCATTGCTCCCTTGGGTCCCTGCTCTGGCCTCCCTGGGCCCCGAGGAGGTGGAGGCCTGGGGGAAGCAGCTTTTGTTTTCCTTTCTTCCAAGACATCATACACAGACATCAGAAACACACTAATGGTTTTAAGGATTCTCATTTTAACTCTCTAAATGTATTTTTCCGGCCAAGTCCCTGAACGATTAAGTAGAACTTTTAATGGTGCCTCCCTGGAAGCAGCTTTGGTTTCCCACTGCCAGGGAGCTTTCTGCCTTCCTGCTTTTCTGTCTTCTCAAACTCTTTTGATAGATGCCTTGCACGGATTTGTTTACCAGGTTCTTAATCTCTACTTAGCAGATATGTTTGGAGAGGATTTCTCGTTACTCTTTTAATGGCTTTTAACTCTGCTGAAGTTTATTTAACTAAACAGAAAGAAAGAAACTTATCTTCTACCTAATCCTTCTGGATTGTTTATAATATAATGCCAAACTTAAATGCTGTTTAAAGTGGTAATTGTCTGTCTTTCTGCTCTATTCGAATACACACTTTGTAAAGATGTTTAGAGCATATTAGTTTAAACGATAATGCTGTCATATAACATGAAAAGTTAAGTTGCTTATCAGTATATTTTGATAAGCTACTTACATTTTACAGTAGCATTTGCAGGCTTCAAACAAACGCTAATGATGGAGTGCCAGTCACTTTGTCTGTCTCACAGAGAGCTTCTCACCTCATTTATCACGGGAGCTGCACAGCCAGGGACCACAGGGCACTCCATTCCTTACAGCTGTCAGGACGTAGTCATATTTTATAAAAACTTTAAATCCTGTCTAACTATATCAAAATAGAATCCATTTGCTTCAGAAAGCAACTGTGATTAAAGAGCATCACTGACTGGCTTTGCATTTGCCACAGCTGAGGGAAATTCCTCACTGGTGCTGGAAAAGGGATTGAAATAAAGAAACATGCCATGAAAACAGGGCACAGAATGCTAGCAAAGCTGCAGTGAAAAGGAGCATCCTCGCTGTCCTACCTTATGGAATGGAGATGTAAAGTAAATTAAAAAGATGGGATTTTTCTGCATGTTTCCCTTTTAATTTTGTTTCTTCTTCTCTTTTGGAAGTTGTGTGCAAATGTACTGAAGGTGAAGTTTGTTTGACTGAAGCAAGGGCCAAGCTAAATACAGTGATGGAATGAGATTTTAAAACAATTAAAAACTGAGATACTGATTATTCAATTTTAAAAGTCCTCTTGTATTAGGATTCAAAACCAAAATAACCGTCTTTTTTTATTTCTTCTTTTTTTTCAGTTACCTCCCATGGTTTGAAGTCTTTTATAAACTTCTCAATGTCTTGGCAGATTATTCAGCAAAAGGACAGGTATTATTTTAAAATACTGACCCTCCTTTTCCTATCCCAATAGCAATGAGGGTGAGAGGAGGCAAGAAGCTGTTTGAAGAAGTGTTTCTCTCCAAGATGGCCATGTGAATTATTAATCTGTGTAACGCAGTGATATAGATCATATTGAGCTTGGCAAGTGCCTCTGAAAAGTAAATAGGCATTTAATTTTCTTTTTGAAAAAGATAAAGTGCAAGACTGTCCTGTGGATCCAACACAAGTCCCTGCAGTCACCCCTGCTGGGCTTCTGACTCCTGCCCTGTGTTCAGCACAGTTCTGTACCTCTGCTGTTCCTGTGCTGCAGTCCCATCAGTCTCTGCCAGGTGTCTGAGCCCCCTTTTGTCGTGGGCAGTAAAAGCAGAACTGATCCTACAAATGCAAAATGTTTACCCACCCCTCTGGCCTACAATGCCCTCTGCCTCGGAGCTTGCCTGGTGACAGCAGCCTGCTGAGCATTCCTGGTTTATTCTGCTTCTCATTTCAGGATAGTCAGAGGAGTGAGCTCCTAGAAACATTTCACAAACTTACCATCCCTGAGCCAGGAACCTCTGTTCATCTTGGAGTGGTAAGTGTGGGGGGGACATGTAAATGAAGGTGTTTAATATTCATTCCATGTCATAGCAGAGGAATGTCAAAAGCAATCCTCTCTCCTGGGGCTTGTACACAGGTGCTGTTTTCCTGTGAGGAGCTGTGAAATTCCCTTTTCACTACTGGGGCCCTCTGCCTCTCCCTCCCTAACCTCAAAGGTCTTTGAAATGCACCTGTTTGATTGGAGGAAGGCTGTGTGTATTCCCCTGGGGATGTCTCACCATATCTGTGACCCAGGGGAGGTCAGAGCACCAGTGGGACACTTACTGCCCACGCTTCTGCACAGCCCCTGGCCCTGGCAGGATGAAGGGGGAGCAGGCTGGGAAGCAAACAGGCACTTACCTGTCACAGCAGCCTTGGGAGCATTGACTGCTCATCACATTTCCTGGTTCCTTCTCTTCTTCCTTCCCCCCTCCTCAAAAAAGCTCACAGAAAAAGGAATTTATTTCATTTTTATATTTTGTGAAAAAATTAGACAAAGCACACTGACAGTATAGCTGTGGGATTATACTGATGGGTTCGTATTTTGACTTCAGTCTTCTGGGGTTTTTGTCTTCAAATGCATTTTTGCAGCACAGCCTTGTGCTCCAGGCTGTGGTGAGCACTGCAGGTGCTCCTTGCTGCTGCTGCCAGCTGAGAGTTCGTGTGGGAAGTCTCCCTCCCATTTCCTTTACTCCTAAAGCACTTTCTGGCAAGAAGCAGCTCATGCCCCTTGCTCCCTGCCAGGCTGGCCGTGCCCCAAGGGGCAGCTGTGTGCCCTTGCTGGTCCCAGCTGCCCTGGACGTGTCCCCAGCCCCTCCAGATCCCTCTCGAGGAGCAGCAGTTCTGTTCAGGGCTCGAGCTGTCTCCCAAGGCCAGGGGCAGTGGGGATATTCCAGCTTTTTCATACCAGTGCTTCCAAGGAATGCTGCCTGTCTCCCCTTGTTTCAGACATTTCATGGGCAATGGAGCAAGAAAGGATAAAAAAAAAGCAGCCCAGGGACCATGTCTCTCTGATTTTATTTTGGCAGTTTCTGAGCACATTATGGGGTTGAAGTGAGGTTCCTCTGTGTGGTACAGCTCTGAGTGCTGTTCCTCTGCCTTGGCACTGCCCCTCTGCACCCAAACCAAACCAAACCAAACCAGGGATGTATCAGAAAGCAAAACTTGTGTTTCTCATTTAGTGTCTCCATTCAGTGGAGCTCTGGTCCCTGCCTGCTATTTCAGGTTACAGCCTGATCAGGAAGCACTGATCAGGCTGAGATTTGTGTACAAGAGAATTGTGCCAATTGTGGAGCTATGCCAAGGATGGAACAGCCTTTAAGGCTTCAGCCAGTAATTAATAAGTAGCCCTAAGACAAATTGTGAATATCTTAAAAATTATATAAATTGTATACAAGTCACATTCTCTCCTTTTGCAAAGCCCTGACCAAGGATCATTCAAGTCATCTGTGGTCAGACTGGGAGCTGGAGTGAACCTGGGCTTCTGGAATGCAGACAGTTAAAAACATTGAATAAAATAATGGATTATGAAATTATATGAGAGCAAAAAGGTTATTCAAAACGTGCTTTTAGGGTGTATGAAAGTGACCTAAACCTTTTCAGTATTTCTCAGGTAAGCAGGCACTGAACCTTAGGAAGCATTTCCCAGTTCATTTCCATAAGTTCCCTGTTGGCTGGAATGAACCTCTCTGGTGCTGGGTCAGGGAAGGCCCTGCCTGCTGCTGCTCCCTGAAGTCCATCCTGCCGTGGGCTGGGAAGGATGGCTTGGACTACAGCCTGCCTTGGAGTTCCCTTGGCATCTGTCACAGGCACTGTGAGTCTGCCTGCAGCAGCACCTCTGAAGAACAAAACCATGGAATAGAACATTCTGGGAGCATTTGATACTTTCTATCTTCCTGCATTTCCTACTGCCCCTGTGGTCTGGGAACCCAGCCTGTGGAATCCAGGACAGAGAACTCGGGCTGGGAGTTGGTAACAAATGTTCTGTCATTTTTACTTAGCTGAGCAACTGCTGGTACTGCTGATCCTAATACCAAACAGTGAATTTAGATTGCTTTTGACATTATTGAAATAATCAATATTTGCTCTTTTCGTAGCACTCTTACTTTACTGTGCCTGACACCAGAGAGCTTCCCAGTATACCCGAAAATGTGAGTATTTGGGAGGACCCTGTGCTTTATTGTTTCCATTTAACATCAGCAGCTACATAGATGACAAGTATTACTCTAATGGGAATAGGTTTTATTCTGTAAAATACTGAGCATTCAGCATTCACACAATCTGCATGTGTGATTAAAAGCTGAACTGTGTGAAGGACAAGATACTGCTGGACAGATTGATGTGGGTAAAACAGCAGCTCTGCTAATCCTACGCTGCCACCCCTCTGGAAGAATGACCTGAGAGAGCAGGGAAAATGCTGTGCTTGCTGGATGGCTCCTGGGCATGCCAGGCACACCTGGGCTCTTTAGAGCCACTCTAAGCTCCATGCAGTCATGTGTGTTCCAGCCTGGCTCAGCTCTCCAGCCAGATGATCAGTCTGTGGGGAGACAATGCTGGCATTTGCTTCTCTTAAATACTCTTTAATGTGCTCCTGCTCTGTCTCAGCCAAACTCCTGTGCCTGACATCTCAGTTTCCTTTCCCGAGCATTTTGCAGTCGATCTCAGCATCATATTCTTCAGTTGATGGCATGAAAGAAAAAAGGGAATCATCAAGACATTCCATCTCATTTGTGGGTGATTTGTATAGCAGATAGCACTCGGGGCTTTTTGTTTGGCTTTCAAAACACTGTTGCTGGTTTTGCTGTGCTGCAGACTCTTCATACTGACACGTATCCTGACAGGAAATTTAATAGATGTGCTCTTTCTTCTGAAGTGCTTTAGTTTTGTACAAATATGATACACTGTGTGTAATTCAGTCCCTGAATCTAAACTAGCCATCAAATCCTGTCCTAATTCGTAGAATCATAAAATCCCAGAATGATTCGCATTGGAAGGGACCTTAAAGCCCATCCAGTGCCACCCCTGCCATGGGCAGGGACACCTCCCACTGTCCCACAATTGTGTCATTTCTTAGGAGTATCTGTCTGTTAAACCAACTTCCACGTGCAACTGAGCATATTAGGGACTAATACAAGGACATTAAATGGGCATAAGTCTGCTGTATTTTAATCAGTTGACCTGATTTATCAAAAATTCTACGTATCTTACCAGGAATTTCATTTAAAACCCATATTAGCAAAAGTTTTAGTGGTACCAAACTTTGAATGTTTGGCATCACAACATCACAAACTGGATGTGATGATGAATGGAGAGCTGCAGAGAGCTCTGTTTGGAATGTTAACAAACCTCTTGGAATTATCTCACTTTGTGTCAGATCAATGTGTTTAACGAGTCGCAGACCATTTAGCATGGGCCCTTTTCTCTAACAGCAACTCATTCCCTGCTTCAGGAGATGTGAGTTGTGTGAGGGATGTGCAAATGCAGTGTGACTTCAGGAATAAATGGGCTTGGTTGCAGGAAACAGTGCAAAGTTGCTGGTGATAGCTGTTGTGTTTCAGCCGTGGCAGGTAAGCTAAGAGGCTGAAATGATGTTCTTGGCATTTTCTCGGGGATGATGTCCTGTGTGGTTTTGTATCACTGGGTCCATCTTCCACATTAGGTGATGGTGGAAGAGAAGTATGTGAGTTTTAATCTCAAAAGTCAGTGTAGGCAGTGTGTGTTTATTGATATGAGATAGCAAATGATCAAATGGATGATTGATCTGGGAATGAACTTCCAAAGGAGCGTGAGGGAGTTTCATAGCACTCTTGGTGAATTTCGAGAGGAGTGGGGATACCTGTTCTGAAAATCCTCTTTTTACTGCCCCAAGAAAGATTTAAATCCTAGGAAGCAAAATATATAACAATTATCCTGCAAATTGGAACGCTTTCATTTGTATTTATTTAACTCATTCATGGTTTTGTCACTTACGAGACATGTCTTTCAAAATACATGTGTAAGTCCCAATTTCAGCTTCAGAGCTGACAGCTTTCTTATAAATACAACTTCGAGGGAACACGTGAATCTCCTCAGTACCAATACATTTCCATGCAGCCCACATGGTTCCCAGGTGTCCTTGGCAAATCTCGGAGAGCAGACAAGACTGAAACCTTACAAATCTTTCCATCTGAAGGTACATTTGTGTGTCATGTCATCGCAATAAACTCGATGAAAGAACAATTGCAAATCAAGTCCCCACATCTCTTCTCCTCCCTCAGTGGAGGCTGTTGCCTCCCAAACAGATCTGTGTGGAGCAGGGCTGCACCCTCAGCCTGGGTGTGCTGTGTGCTGCTTTGGCCATGCCCCTGAGTTGGGTGCCATCAAAGGGAGTTCAGGGCTCCTTAAAAATTCTTTTAATTCCCACTATTAGCAGGAATTATGTCGTCACACACTGTGTTTTGGCGTGGTGGAAGGGTGGGTGAGAGGGGGAAGAAGAGCTGTAGAGAAGACAGCTTATGTTTAGACAAAAATATCATGTTAATCAGCACAGATGGGATGAGAAATACAGAAAAAGTACATGATAGTTTAATAGGTTTTTGGCAAAATGTGTTGGCTTTTTTTTTCTCCTTTGACTGTACCTGTCTGTGGCTCCAGCTCTGCTGTAACAAAGACCTGAATAATTGTTTTATTTCACATGTTTGAAGCCAACCATAATGAGCTCAGTTTTTATCCCTCTACATACTGGTACCAAAGTCTCCCAAATACAATGCTTAATTTTCCTTCAGTTCTTTGTGTTTGGATGGCAAGCTGGGGAACATATTTTTGCACAGTATGAAGCATCTTGGCAGACTTCTCAGGCCAAGTATCTTGGATCTGTCAAAAGTGCTAATAGGCTTTGTTGAGCTTCTTTAAGTTTCTAAATCATATTTGCTTTTTGCTTTTCTGCACTTTTTTATTTAAGGATGATTAAGATTGCACTTGAATTCATGACTAATCTAATTTTGCTCTCACATGTGCTTTTTGTATAAGGCTGTCTTTATCCTATAGCAACCCTTTCATGTCTGTAAGAAGCTATTTGGAAACATATTCCCTAATTCAGCATTTTTGGGCATTACCTTTTCCTCTACCTCTCCCCTTTTCTTTAATTTCTATGTTTTAAGAAGTGAAGTGCTCAGAGAGAGAATTTCCTGCCTCCTTCCTCAGTCTCCCCAGGGAAGTGCTCGTGTGTCCCACCCAGGGGTGTCTGAGTGCCCCAAGTGAGGGGTTCTGTTCAGACAGCTGGGTTTAGTGCGTGTTCAATGCCCAGATGTGTTTCCAATAGTCAGAATTGTTCTAGCACAGACTGACCTCACAACTGAATTTGCTGTGTTGGAACTGGCCTCTGAGAGCTGCTTTTAATGTTGGGGTGTGTGGTTGTGGGACTTTTATCAGGCAGCTTTGAAGTCTCCATAAAAGTGACAGAACATTTTTTTTCTCAGAGCAGTGTCTTGTATTCAAAAAGCTGTGTCTGAAACATCATCACTTTATTACTCCAAGGCCCAGCTCCCCAAAACTTTGGGGGGAGATACTGCAATTAGAAAGGCTCTGCCATGAGGTGAAATCCTGCTTTCATTTGCTAAGCCTCATGCTGGATGTAGTGCAATTGAAGGATGAAATCTCTTTGGTTGGGGGTGGTTGTTAAGGACACTTGGTTTTGTAATATCATGAGTCAAAAATGATTTTTCTCTCTCCCCAGAGAAATCTGACAGAGTATTTTGTAGCAGTTGATGTCAACAACATGCTGCATCTCTACGCCAGTATGCTGTACGAGCGCCGCATCCTCATTTGCTGTAGTAAGCTGAGCACTGTAAGTGAAATGCACAAGAATTTCTTCTATTCACACTTTTGTTTTTTTTTTTTTTAATGACAGTCATATGTAAGAAATTAACTGATTATCTCCAGGTCCACCTTTCAACCTCAGTTATGCAGCCCCAGCTCAGTTCTGTGCCTTAGGTGAGGATTTTATAGAATTTCTGTTGGCCCCCAGTGTTCAAAAGAATTTTTTGGATAGAGGGATTTTTGTGGCTGTTTCGTACACGAATGTTCAAAGACTTATGCCATAGTGAAGTCCTTTATTCAGAATTTACTTGACAGGAAAAAAAAAAAGATAAATGACACTGTCAAATGAATGTTCTGGTGACCTCTTCCGGATGGACCAGAGGAGTGGGCTGAAGTACATTGACAATGCACAGTTTTGCAATCGTGTTTGATAAGGTTTGGTCTTAATGCTCCTTAGGCTCCATCAAGTGTCTGAGAGATGAAAGCTGCTGAATATTCTAGAGTACTCTCTTCTAAAAATGGCTGGAGATCAAAACAAGCACAGGGCTTGATTCAGTTCAAAGTTCTGTGTTATGCATTTCAAGGTTTAGCAGTCAATAAGATTGTGATTTTCTTTATGAAAGCAAATGCTCTGTGGTCATCATGTTTGCTCTGTAAATGGCTATTGACTGCTTTCCTTTGTGAGTGCTGAAGATGGTTTAACTCATTTTGGTTTCTAGTGCTGTGGGCTGAGCACTCGAGCAGTCCTGGCTCAAGTACAGCTGCCATTTCCATTTCCTGTGGCTGTAACTGGTGTCTGGCTGGATGACCAGACCTACTTTGTGCTTAAGATTCAAACTGCTGCATGCGTTGTGAATGCTCTGGAAGGCTGGAATGATGTCCACAAACCCTCGTGTAAGGATGGTCTGTCAGCACAGGGCAGAGAAGTGAGAGGAGTAGGACCTCAGACTTAGTCCCAGAATAACTATTACAGTATTATTTTGAAAGGTAAGCAAAAGGAGGAGAATTATAATAGCCTCTGGGACCTAATAACAATTATTAATAATGTTTACACTCAATCCCACATTTAACTCAAAGCATTTAAGTATTATAAAGTTTAATACCATAGAAAACTTGTAAAATCTTAACTTCTCTATCTGCCACATGTTGTGTTCTCACTACTAAAATAAGGAAAATTCCATCCAGGTCTGGTAATGGAATAAAATGAAGGAGAGGTGTTTATTTCAGCAGCCTACGGAATGAAAAGAACAGTAAATGATCAGAGAGGAGGGAAGAAGAGAAGGGCTGCCCAAAGCATTTCAGAGGTTGTGTGGTTGGTTGGTTTAATCTCTCCCTTTGTGACAGAGCCTGGGAAGAGGAATTACTTACCTGTCACTGTGCCTTCCTTAATGAGCCAGTTCACAAGTGGGGCTGGGCTTTTTTCCTCTCTTTCTGCTATTTCTCTTCCTTTTGCCTCTGTCCAAGATAAAAGCACGTCTGGTTCTCGGGAGGGAGGGGTATTCATACTGTGTGTTCTTAGCTTACCACTTTCTCTCTAAGCTGCTGGCAGGTTGCAGTGGCAGTGTGAGGCAGGTTTGGGGAGCTGGGCCACAGCCAGCAGCTGCCGCTCGCCATTCCAGCCCAGGGACGTTCCCTGCTCCCTGCCTGTGCTCGGCGGGAGCCAAGACCTTGGCATGGAAGGGAACCAACCCCCGAGCCTGGGGGGCTGCTCAGGGGCTGCTGCCTTTGCTCTTAGCTTTTAGCATTTGGCTTTTCAACACAGAAGTGGAAGGGACCTGTTTGCAGTTCACTTCTGTTAGCTTTGGGAGACACACGTCAGACTTAGGGCTTGAATTTAATAGCAGGTAAGAGAGAGAAAAAGAAACCATCCTGGGTAGAAAGGCTTTTATGGTGGAATGAATTCTTTGCTACGATACATTGTCTCAAATTCAGATTTTGATTTTAAATATCCTTATATCCATAAGTTGAATAAGATCTAGAGGGAACCGAACAAAGCTGTGTTTGTTAGCTATTTTATAAAGCATGTGTACCGAACCTATAGAGAAATTATTTCTGTTTTCTTGGATTTTGTTCTTGGTCTCTACAAAAGGAAACACAGATAATTTATCAAAATGTTAAAACAGTTATTCCTGTTAAATTTCATTGCATCTTCTGTGATCTAACTCCTCAAAAAAAGCCAGATATGAACCAAAATGATAAATCCCTGTGCCTGGCAGAAGCTCACCTGCTGGTGGGAGCATGCTGCTGCAAAAACGAAACAGGAGCTCTCCTTGCAGCCAGAATTCTCTTTTCCTTCAGGACTTGCAGCCCAGCCACCCCAAGGTGTTTCCTGGCTGGGAGCAGGGCAGCAGCCTGCTGGCTCTCATTACAGGGTGTCTTACACAAAGCTCTGAAACTTAAACTTGGGGATTTTGGGGATGTTTCTGTCTGGCATTAAAGGCATTAAATGCTTGCTGTCCTCCTGACTTCCAAGAAGTGGGAGGGTTTGTTGACAGTTGTGTTCAGAGCATCTCTCACAAGTGAAGCACAGTGTAGTGCTTGTGCTGTCCCTGGAGATTAAAGGACACTCTGAGCTGGGAACATGGGCAGGGTGGATGTGACTCTTCTCTGTCACCTCCTGGTCTGCCTTGGATGTGGCTGTGTGTGAGTGCTCTGATTTATTTATTTTGTTTCCCCAAGTGTGTGTGTGCTCATATCTACTTACAGTATTTTACCTACAGCTTTTGCTGAGACTGCTTTATTGAGCATTACCACCTGCTCCATATTAATGTCCTTAGTGAATGTGACAAATACCTTGCTTCTTTTCCAAATTAATAATTATTGTTTGAAATACAACCGAGAGCAGTAATTTCCTTTGTGAGGATTCTCCCCATGGCTTCACTGGCACTTCCCTTTGCTATTTTGGTACTTGCCACATCAAAACTCTTCTGCATGAGTTTTTACCAATATAACTGAGAAATTCAATGGATCTAATGATTAGGTGGAGGGCAATTAGATAAATTCCCTTCTAAATCATCAAGATTTAATCACTGAGTTTAGTGTACTATGTTTTTAAGAAATGCATGCCACTTTTTTTCAGTTTGTGTTATAATCTCAGAGCAGTTTTATGATATTTAATGGATGGTAATTTCTAGGTTTGGGAGATTTGCCATTACTGTTTCTTGGTTCCCTTTGTGTTTTCATTTCCATGTTTCTGTTGCTTTATAAAATGCTGGGTGTTCTTTGCAGGTCGGGTTTGTGAGTGAATTGTGTTCTCAGCTGATCACAAAGTCAGGCGGGTGGCAGCCACTCCTGCTCCCCCCGAGGCCCTTGTTTTTGCCAGCAGTGCTGTGCATTTTCTAATAAAGCATTGATAGGAAAGCAGAGTTGATTCTTTACTTTCTTGCCTCTGAGTTTACGTTTGAAGCTCGGGGTTGGTCTCATTTACACTGTGGTTTCTCTGTGTTTTTCAGTTAACTGCCTGCATCCATGGCTCTGCAGCCATGCTCTACCCGATGTTCTGGCAGCACGTTTACATTCCTGTCCTGCCCCCACATCTCCTGGACTACTGCTGGTAAGGCCATGTCTGTGTGCATTCCGTGGGGGTGTGTTCTGGGTGAGTGCCTGTCCCTCAGAGCCACAGCACTGTGCCTTCCTGAGAGTGAGTCCGGAGCCCTCTGCTCATGCAGCTGTTCCTGGGGATCCAGCCAGGGTAGCCAGCAGCAAGTGAAGGCCTGCAAACCAGAACGTGCATGTTGAAGGGAAGTTTGCTCCTCTGCAGCTGATTGAAATGTGGTGTGTGCCTGTGTCAGGGTGCAGGGAGCGGAATGTAAAGAGTTAGCTCCTGTGGAAATGAGCCTTCCCGGACTCCCTGCGCAGGAAGGGCAGGTCCCAGTCATTTGCAGTGCCAGCAGGTGCCTTTCCCTGGATAATGGGCTTCTCACGTGTAATTAACACTTGGAGAGGCTGCCCCAGCTCCCCTCAGGTACCTGCTGCTCACAGGGCTCAGCACAGGCTCAGCCTCGGGGAGCAGTTATTCACAGACTCCTGACAAAGGCAGGGAAAGGAGCCCACCCGGAGGGTGCAAAAAGCAAACCCTGGGGCAGGAGAGAAAGCCACGAGTCCCTGAGCACCACTGAGGGGATCCTTTGGTGGCCAACACCCGGCCCTGGCCAGGGGGAGCCAGGCTGCGGGCAAGGAATGATTTCAAAATGTACAACTGTTAGGCAGCTCACAAATGCAACAACTGATTTCCTTACCCAGCCAGGAACTTTAACTGGAGAGGTAGCTACACACTCTGTCATTATTTGAGTAAGTCAATTTAGCAACAATTTATGTGCCATAAATATATTTCCCAAAATAGAGTCCACCATCTCTTTTGTAACCATGTGAACTTGGAGATGTCATTTTTTGCCTGGGAGGACTGAGCAATCAGCTCCCTGCTTTAAGGCAGTATTTCTGCTTATTGGTGTCTGCCTCTTAAGGGAAATGACCTGAGATTATTTAAAATATAAGAGTTTCATTTAATTTTAATTATTGCCTGGTTATTTCTTTTGCAAATATGGCATAAGAATTTTAGGGAGTTGAAATGGGAACAAAACTTAAAGCAATGAGAATTCTTTAGTTCTTACGAATACAGAATATCTTGTTCATTCAGTTGGCTGTGCTCATTTACTGACTGTGCTGTGATGTTTTGAATCTTCTCCTGCTCTTTTGAAACTCGCAGAGGGATGGATAGATTGTGTCATTTGAGATTTTTGAAAGTGTCTGAAAATAGTCTATTCCACCTGTGATTATTTGCCTTTTGTTTCCCATTCCCCTCCTGAACGGATTTTCTCAAATTTAATGTTTCTGTTCCCCTGCATTCCTCACTGACATACCTTCCCTCAGAACTGGAAATGCCCCAGGGTTGTGTCTCCCAAATATTTGCTCTCAGTGCTGAGTCAGTGCTGCTGCTGGATCCTCCATGGATCGTCCCTGCCATGTAGATTCGCTGAGGACAAGGGGCAGGAGGGGAAGCAAGGGGAAGAGTGCTATCCTTTATTTTTAATTTTATTGGACGCTGCTCTTTAATGTATCTTCAGCCCAGAGCAATGTTTTGGGTGGAGGAGACCAAAAGACTGTCACTAGTTTTCCCACCTTGACGCACAATTGTTCCTTTGAATGCAGAGCAACAGAGGAGGTACAGAAGCCCAGCTGCACTGCTTTGAGGTCTTTGGTTGGGTTTTGTTTGTTCAGAGCATGCTGCCAGCAGGTGCCAGAAGTCCTAGTTGGTGAGATGCTGCCACCAAGCATCGACAGGCAAGCACATATAATTACTTGAATTTGACCAGACCTTGTCCATCTATTTTATTGGAATGTCAACATTTGTTGATGTGGAGGAAGCAGTGTATCCATTTTCCTGGCTACTTTTCCCAGCTCTGTCACCAGAAGCAGCAGTACATTTTGGGGGGTGATTAAAACAGTCTCTTCTATCAGACAGACAGCTTAGCAGCCAACATGAATGTATTCTGAGAGCACCCTGGAGCAGCTGCTGAACAAACTTCTGCTGGGGCAGTTTGCCCTTTCCCCAGGAGTTTTTTTAACTCCCTTTCCCCTGTTTTCTAAATCTGCATATAGTCAGTGTGCTCTGAGTAGGTGGAGGGGGAGCTGGGGTCCTCCTGCTGCTGGGAAACAAAGCTTCCTGCCCCGGGGAGCTCTTGGTGGGCAGTGCTGTTGAGCCTGGCACACCTGGGCACTCACTAAAGCCCCTTGTAGCTGCTCTCCTGCTGTTGGAGCTGTGTGTGCTCTGCGTTGTTCCAATCTGTGCACTCCAGTTTCTGATTTGCATCAATTACTCCAATAAATTTCGGGTGGAATTCTGTTGCATTTCAATGAGGGATCTGAAGAGAAATCAGGGGAGTGCCCTGGAGAGGGTAGTACCCTTGGTGGGAGAGAGTCACCCATTAACTCAATGTTTGTATAGCAAGACATGAACGTGGCAAATGTGATCTCATCCATTTTCCTGGAACAATGAAGCAAAATGGTGAAATCCCTGTGTAGCTGTAAATAGGAACCTTTTGGAAATCCTTGGGCTTTTACATTACTTTTCCTGGTGAATTGCAGTATTTTTTAAGGCTGGGCTTTTTTCACTTAAGAAGAAATGTCCCTCTATTTCACCTGCTTCTCTTCCAATTAGTAGTTGCCCACCTCTTGGGAGTGTAATTAAGAGGTCTCTAGTTTGCCTAAGGAAACGAATTAAAGAAATTGTAAAAATGCAACTGTAATAAATGGGCAATATATAGCCATTATATCCCCAAAATCCATATTCATGCTTATGCATTGCTACTTTAATGATTTGATATTTACCTATATAACTCATTTGATTATAAATAAGGCTGATTGCCTTGGAGCCAGTGTAGCACAAGAGGAGTAATGACCTCTCTCTTTGTTCAGAAAGGCTCATGCAGGCACTTTGTTTGAGCAGTAAATACATGTGGTAGAAACTGATACTTCTTAATTTTGCACTTAATGGCTATTGGCTGCCAGCAAACAACTTTGAGTAATTAGTAGTTGTGGCTGTAAGAAGCCCCAGGACTGATGAAGTGTCGAGCAGTGGGGAAGGCCTGCTCTGAAGGGCAGTCTTTAATCTGCCGGGGCTCCCAGAAGGATTAAAGGTTGTGCTGAGTGTTTCTGCCCTTTATACAAGGGATGTGTCTTGCTGAACTTCACTTGGAAGTCTTGCAAGTACAAATCTACCCTGATAAAATATTAAAAACTGCTGGAGTGTTGCACTTCTCAGGACCTGAACCGCAGTGAGGAGGGATTGCTTCAGAGTGCCCTGGCTGGGGAAGGGGGGACATGGCACATTCCCCTGCACAGGATGCTAAAGGTCTACTTAAATAATGGCCTCTGATTAACTCATGGTCAAGAGAAAATGGTGATAAAAGCAATTTATGAAGCCTGACATGAACTTTCGGCATTTACTTCTAGGTGTGTTTCCTATTCAGTCATATTGATGAGTGATGATGGAAGAATAGAATCTCTCTGGTAGATTTTATGGGAAATATTTATGCTCTTTACCAGAAGTACATTTTATTGAGGTTATTTATGCAGTCCCTGTAATTGTTTTATATGCTGCATTGCCATTACATGTAATGTTTGTCACTCCAAAACGGAAAAGATGAGTCTTTGCATCCAAAGCTGATCCATGTATCTTAAGCCATATCTTTTCTTCCTCCATTTGGAGATGTTAATAAATGGCTGGTTTTCAGGAATACTGCACTCTTCCTGCTTCCTTTCATTACCTTAGCCAGGGTTCCACTAGATGAGACGTTTGCAGGCTTAAGACTTCCTGCCGAGGTTCCGACTTTGTACGGTGGGGATTGAAGCTGTCGCGTTGCTGGAAGTCCTTAATTGGAACCACATTGGTGGTGGTGGCACCGGAGGGGCTGGGGCAGCCAGAGCCAAAGCAGTGCTTCATTCTCCGAGTGTGAAATCCCTGGGCTGTGGCCATGGCAGCCAGAGATGATGTTTGTCACAACTCAGACGTGCCCATGACAAATCGGGGCTCAGCTGAGCGGCACTCGTGTGTCGTGGGCGAGTGTCGTGGGGAGCGGGCAAGCCTCCTGCCCAGGGACCTGCCTGCTCTTCCAGTTGCCACCTGTGGGATTCCCAGGAAGCAGAACATTCAGGATAATGCTGTGCTGTAGCAGCCCCTCTGGGCTCTGCCCCAAGGGGGCCTGGGCTGGGCACTCCTTGCAGTGATGTGGGACGAGGCACTGGAGTGTTCTGCCAGTGAACTGGGGAGGGGCTTTGGGAGTTGTATGTGTTTAACGTCTTCAGAAAGGAAAAAAAATGGTTCAAGTGGCGTGTCTACTGCAGGGGCTGTTTCCACCTCAGTAGAGCATCCTACAGAGTGGCAATTTGAGGGGGTGTATTAATAAACAACATAAATATTAATACGCTTATCAGTAAATATATTTTTAAAGGTGTTTCTCAGGAAAAGGAGAAGCGGGGATTTTTGCTGGCCTGGTGTCTCAAGAGCTTTTTCAGCACTGTACTGCTCCTACTGAACAGTAGGCACCAGCTTAGAGCAGCAATATGGGAGATATTTTAATCCAAGGCAGTACAGTGACATTTCTCTCATTTTTTCATCTGAAATTGAAAATGAGCTCTTTGAGCTTCTGTATCCAAAGCGAGCTGAGGCTCTATTTTAGAAGTTGTGTCTGTCTGTGTGCGCTGCGTTTCGCAGGCAGGATGTGCCATATTTGCAATTAGCAGCTCTGGCAGCCTCGCCGATGGCTCTGCTGCCATTGCCGAGGGGGAGGCTGCGAGCTCTCAGTGCTGGAAATCCTGGACAGCAGAGAGGAGCTCCCAGCCGGGGCTCTCTGCCCGGAGCGAGTCCCTTCGGGGTGTGCTCACGTCAGGGAAGGCACATGGAGAACATCAGTCTTCCCTCAACACTGCCATTCTGTGGGCTCACAAAGGTGTCCTGCCTGTGTCCGAGGCTAAAACCTGGCCTAAGAGCCTCTGGGATATTTAGGTTTTGTGTCCTGAGGGGGATATTGCTGATGTCCCAGGAGCTCTGGAGTTTATCCGTTTTTTTATGTTTTCTTTTATAAATGAAAACATGTCAAGATTTATACTTAGAAGTAAATTACTTCAAAATGTATCTGGACTCATTCAAAGAATTCAAAACTTGTAGTACTGGGTGATACATATAAATTAAATTAACCACTTGACACTACAACTGGGTCCAGTTTTTGAAAGAATAGTCTGAGTATGTTTTTAAAACTGCAATAACACTTTTCGTTTGGTTTTCTAACAAAAGATCCCAGTGTTAGGGATATGTTTAACAGCTGTCCTTAGGTACCTACCTAAACTTAGTCACTTAGAAATTCTGATGTCAAGAAAAAGTGAAGTCTTACAGGAGTGGGAGGCAATTGCATAGTAAAAAAACGTCTTTCAAATATGGAATAACACTTTGTTCACATGTGATTTGTTCCTTTATATATATCTGTTATTTTTTAATCAAAATCTAATCCAGTATCCCGGTGTTTTCCTGTAGCTAATTTTGAAAGTCGTGTGTGTTAGTCACTGTTACGAGGATGTAAAGCTGGGTTTCTTTTCCTCTCCGCAGTGCCCCCATGCCCTACCTCATTGGAATACACTTAAGTCTGATGGAGGTAAGTCTCTCGCACCATTTCTGAAACTATGTATAGTGGTATGATTTAGAGCCAGATTCTGCAAGCAATTACACATTCATTCATATGCTTAAAAACGAACTAATCCTGTTAATTTGGGAGTGCTGAGGGAATTGAGTGAGGCATACATGAAAATGTTGCATCTTCGGGAGCCTTATTTGCTGCCCTGTGCTCCTTGGGCAGACTTCCCGCTCGCAGCTCGGCGGTGACAAGCTCACGTCGTGCTCCCCTCCCCACCCTGGGGCTTCATTTAATCAGTTCAGTGCCTTGGTTGGACTCAGGCACAAAGGCAGAGTCGATATTAAACCACAATGTTGACAGTTACAGTTCTCTTTTAGGCTTTTGCAGACAGATTGTAATTTTTTTAATGTTCAAAAGATCTGAAAAGAAGGAACTTGCAGTTAATGTTAACACAAAGCTGGCAGAGAACCAGCCCTCACAGAAAGCTTCTCCTATAAACAATTCCCAGTAATTCATGTGACTTTTTAAAAACTCTAAAAGTGGAAATAGCGCATTTGCTTTTGCTTCCAGTGCTGGTGAAACAGTTGATGACTTTCCTCAAAAGTATCTGGGGGACAACAAAAGATACTGACTGGGCTGCCTCTGAAACCCTCATCCCTAGGGGCTGTGCCCCTTCCCAAGGCGTGCTCTGGCATTCCTGCCCAGGGATCTGCTGGGGCTGCCCACAGCCCTGCACAGTCATGGAGCCCTGGCCCTGCTTTAGAGCCCGTGCTTGGAAATGGAGCCTTCGTGTTCAGGGTACAGAGCAGCTTAGAGAGCTGGGGTTAATATCACATAAAGGAATGTGTATTACTAGAAAAATTGTTCTTGTATTGTCCATAAAAATGTGTCATTTCTGGAAATATTGATAAATATTCTTTCACTGGGGCAAATGTGTGTAATAATGATGCCCCATGTGTTCGTGTGTGCTGTGTAACATCCCCCCTTGTTCCAGCATTAATGAGAGGTAATTTTAGAAGTAATTTTTTTTGTGAGAAGATAGATTGAATGTGCAGGATGTCTTTTTTCTTCTCCTTACCAGCCTGGGTACAGATGATTTTTTAGGCCCTTTATACTGCTAAATCAAGAATTTCAGTACAATGTGTTTGTGAATAACCCATTAGTTTTAAAGTCAACACGTACATTTGTTTGCACATCATGTGCTTCTGTTCAAGGGGCTTCTCATAATCACCCTTGGATACTGCATAGGCAGGAGTGAGGGAATGTCTAAGAAGAAATGTATTTTTCATACTGATCAAGAAACTTTCTGCCCCATATCCATCCCAGGCAATCATTGGTGTGATTTTTGTGGAATCTATAAAGATGGAAGAGAGCTGCTAGAGGATGGGATAATATCTCTATACAGACACTTGTCAGCTTTCACAGATATTTGTGCTCACAATGAGCTCTGTGGTTGGCCTGGGAATGGATATAGAAAAAAAAAATTAATAATTACACCTTAGAGTTGCTTTGTGTGATGCCTCACTCCTGCCTTGCTCCAGAAATCCATTGCCTCTTCCTTTGTCTCTGTGTTTCAGACTGCAGGGCTCTGTGGGCCTTCCAAACTCCATCTGTAAAAACTCAAAAAAAGGAGTTGTTCTTGGAGAAGCCAATTTTCATCCATTTTAGTAACTTGTGAAAAAATCTGTTTAGTACTAAATCCAGTCTGGCTTTTGAATAGCCGGAGATTCTGGAACACAGACGCGCTTTGGCAAAGTACAGTTATTCAAAGTGCCTTATCAAATAAATTAAATAAATAAACCAAACTGTTTGCTCTGCTCTTATGGATAAATTGAATACAGACAGAACTGCATCTTGCAGCTAACTCTGCTTTTTCCATTGAAAAATAGCATAAAAATCCCACGGTGGCTGGTGGATCTGTCTGGTGGCAAGTGCTGCAGAATTTCTGTGCCCTGGGCAAGGGACAGGTGACATTTGTCACGTGAGCTGGACAAGTCCTAGGTTACCTCTTGTTCGAGCTGCTGAAGCTCACTCTATTTGTCCCTTCCTTCATATGTAAAGTTGTGTGTTTTATTTGGTAGAATATCATCATAGTTAGAACAGCAATTCTTTTTCTCATGATCTGGCAGTTGTGTATGTTTAAAAATATATTATCTTTCCCAGATCAAAATTGATAAACTAGGACTACAAACTGCTGCCATTGTTCAGTATTCCTTTTTCTCTAAACGCTGCAATTTCAGCAAATGGGACTTGAAAGTGTCCTATTAATCCCCACATTGCAGGGTCAGGAGAAGAGGTTTGTTGCCAGACTTGCATTGCAGCTGAGGCAGGTGGAGCCCAGGCAGTGCTGCAGGCAGGTCTGGGCTCAGGCTCTTCCCCAGCAGCTCCTGGGTTGGATTTGTCCCCCTGGTGCAAACAGCAGCAGCAGCCTCATCTTGCACAGGGAAAGCTGTGGTGTGAAGGTGAGAAGGGATTTGGGATATAGGAATAAAATTCTTTTCTACCTCTAGTCTTGTTTCTGTGGGTTTTGCTTTCCCAGTGTTGGAATGGGGCCTCTGGAAGAAGCAGAAGTGTTGGTGATTTTAAACAAAATGCAGCCTCTCTCAGCCTGACAGGTTTTTTCTGAACTGTTTGTTTCCTTAAAGTTAGTTTGCAGTTTCCCGTGTTCCATGGGGGCTCTGTAGAAGGAACAGTTATTTTAATGGAAAATGACAAATTTTTCTTATGATTAAAATATCAAGCCTATCCATTGACTGCTAAATCTAATTTGCTGTGACTGAAATGTTCTCCAGTGAGATAAGATAATCTCCTGTTATAGGTCAGAGGGCTCCAACTGATTTATGGGGGAAAACCTTGGTAGAAAATACAGAGCTGTGTTTTGTGCTCTTATTTTTCAGCTTTTCTATCATCACCTAGTTAGTCATTCTTTATAAGATTTCCATTTAGCAATCCATAAAGTGACTTCAAAGAAGGCTAAAAGTTTATAAGCTGTTGGATAAGCAAGGCTGGAGCTATCACATGAATAATGGAACATGCTTACGGAACTAATTGAATTCATATTAGATGAAGATAAGTACTTAGTAGTGATAAATAATGAGATAGGAAAATGAAACTATCAAAAGAACACACCCCTTTCACAATCTTCTTTTCTGCCTGTGCAGTGTAGGCTGATTTAGTCTTCAGATTATATAAAATTGCCCTTTGTGTTGGAAGCTGTGTCAAACTTAGCTGCAGCCTTTTCCATTCTGTCAGAGTAAAGGATTGTTTCTGAACTGTGTGTGCAGGGAGGTTATCGGTGTGATGGTGCTGATGGAGGGGGAATGCCCTTGACCTAGGAGCTCCCTGCTGGAATTCGGGCACATGTGGTTTTGATTGACTGCTGGGGATGGCTGTGCTGGGCTCTGAGATGTGGAGCTCTGGCAGCCAACTCCAGTGTGCCCAGATCCACTTAGGAGAACATCCACCCTTTTCCTGCTCAGTTTGGGGCAGAAACCCAGCATTTAGAGTTAGAATTAGTGATTAGAAAAGTATTTCTTACATTTTTATTATTGATATTCCAGTTATTCAAGGACTTTTTCTGGGACTTCAGGACTGTAATTCTTGCAAGATTATCCAGGATGAATTTGTGTGTGAAGCATTGCATTTCTGAATGCTTTTCTAACCTTTTTCCTAAGGGAAGTCTACACTTGTGTATATCATAAAAGCTATATGAGCAGATTTTTGTTTTACTTCAGCCTGGTATCAGTAAAGATGTTTGTGTGAGGGAAGAAGTGTTCACTGAGATTCTGTTGTGTGACACATGGCAGGACCTGCTGGCTGATCTCACCTGGTGTCCATAATGTCTCCTGTGCAGCCTGGGGGAGCAGAGCTGGGGCCCTCAGAAGCCCACACACCCATTTGGGGAGCCTTTATGGCACATTGCCCTGCTCTGGTTCGGGGTGAGGATGCCCTGCTCAGGATCCAGGGTGACCATAGCCCAATTAGCGTGCACTGAGTCTGAGCTAACGAGCTCTGAGCACGGCTTCTGTGAGCCTGGGCTCAGGCCTGATCCTGCCGTGGGGCTCCCCTTCCCAGAGTACACCCTGAGAATTCATTGACCACTGGCATCTGCCACTGGTACTGTTAATGGTTAATTATATTTTTGATTGGGGTGAGAAGCAGTAGTTAGCTTTTCCCACCCATTTATACTTTGTAAATCAATGCTTTTTCTACCTGTAACTGAGGAAGTGCAGCTTTTCCATTGGATTTTAATGAAGGGTTATAGATTAACCTAAATCCAGGTCTTAAGCCCCTAAATGCAGTTTAGCCACTCACAAATATTACCAATATGGCTGTGTGTGGTTTCAGGAGTATTGATAAAAATGCATTTAAAAATATGGCAGATTACTTATGGAATTGTCTTTTATCCAGTTATTGGGAAAGTGGAAATAGCAACCATGTTTTAATTAGGGATTCTGGGGGCCTGTTTGAGGGTGAGTTTTCAGAAGCCAAGCCCTGCGGTACCACGCAGGCTTCCCCAGGAGCAGAGAGGTTTTCCTCGTGTGCCACAGTGCCGGGGCAGCACGGGTGCTGTTTGTCACTCAGTTGGCAACAGCTGCTTGTGATAAGGATCTGGGGAATCACCTGTAGAGGCTCAGGGTGCCCGGGCGGAAGGGTGGGAGATGTGCTGGGGGGGCAGCCCACCTGCTGTGCCCGGATCAAAGGGCCCCGGGGTCAGGGGGCACATCCCGCTTAAGCAGAGCTGTCTGCTGAATAGCCATTTCAGATTGTAAATCTGGCCGTGATTTCATTAAGTCCTTCTGGCTGCTCTTGGGGCATGAAATAATAAAATTTTATATCCGCTGCCTTTCCTGCTTCTGGCAGCCAGATTGACACATTGTTGTCTGCAGCGCTGTGGTGCTTTCCTTAAGAAAATAAATGGAAACTATTAATTCAGTAGAGACAAGTCATTAAGCAAATGGATTTTCGACTTGTTGTGAATCATACTTTCTTAACAATTTCAAACCTAATGCACAGGCTAGCTAGAATGTTGGTTTTTGTTAGGGGTTCTGCCTTTCCAAAAGAATCAATGGAAGGTGTGTTACCTTTTTACTGTTGCAACATTTGTTAATATGTTGATCGTGTTTGTATCTGGTTATAAAACCTCATGGTCAACTTGGTTTATGTTTTGGCAGCAATTTAGCCATGAAGTTATGCAAACCTGGTTTGTGGGAGGGAAGGCAGGGGCTGCTGGTGTGTGATGGCTATGGAAGTTTGGTTTGGTTTGTTTTAAATTGAACTATTCAATAAAACTGTTCACCTGAAAGAAGTTTAACTTGGGACTCCTTTATGGCAGAAAATGCAGAACCTGCCAAGTGTAGCCAGTGCAGATGAAATAGCATTTAGTGTAATCTGGTGTTGTTGTTATGGATGAATATTGCTTCATCCATAACGGTATGATGGGAGTGGGATGGAGGAGCACCCCTTAATACTTCTATTAGAATATGGTTTCTGGGTTTTTGTGAACTTCCACATAAAACATTTAAATGACTCAAGTGTTTGGCTGCCTGTGAGCGGGGCAGGCGCCCGGACTGCGCTTATTTACGGACCTGGTGTTTAAGGCCCCCTGGAGTTTGTTTGAAAAGTTAAGAGATTTTCACAGTAAAGGTGCCATTTCTGAAATTTAAAGTGCTCTTTTCACCAGGAGATAAGTTCTCTCTGATTAAGTCAGTAATTCTTACTAAGCCATGTTTATAGAGGCCATAAACAATGGGTTCAGTGTGCTTGTTAAACCAGCTTTCCATACCTCTCCACTCTTTTAAAAAGAGACATTTAAAATAAAAGGCAGGTGTAGATGTTAGTTTGATTTAGATGGATTTTAGGTGATTAATTATGGCTACAAGTAATTGGGCAAGGATGGTTAAGAAAGGTTTGCAGGACTGAGATGTGATGCACATTTTCACTGAATCTCTCCTTATTCAGTACATCCCTGATCTGGAGGAAAATGAGATAAGGAAGCTGTAGTGTTCATGTTTCCTCTTGGTCCTTGCTTATCTGCATTTTTTTCTGCAGAATATGAACCTGCTGAATACAGTCCAGTCTGTTGCACAGGTATCACTTGTAAAATTTTGTTTAGCTCTTCAGGAAGTTGTGAAATATGGATTGGGACCATGTGTGGTTTGTGGCTGTCCCTTCCCACTTCCAGAAAATTACAACACACAAACTGTACTTGTGAAAAATGATCTACGTGTTTCTGTGATTCATAGAATCCAATGGGGTTTAATGTGACAATTGCAGTTGAATTATGGCAATTTTTACTCAAATTCCAGCAAGAGAGTAAATACTATGATTTCCGTGTTGGTTGGACTGATTAGGTGCCAGTTTTAGTGAAAGGAGCATGTGATTATCTAACAAAAGCCCTTCTGACTGTCTGATAATACCTTTATCAAAGGTGATAGTGACAGGAGAGATGATAAAACCATCTAAGGGTTAAGATGAACTGGTCAGTCTGCATTTCTGTAGAATGAGCCACAATTGCACCATCAAAAAATTATATGTTTTTGAATGCATTGCAAGACAGATGCTATTAATCAAGTCAGTCTCCAGTGTTTTATTAAATCTGAGCATTGGTCTCAAGGGAAATCCACTGCCTTTGTACAAACACAGCAAAGCTTTATGGTGAGGTTGAGCCCTTGGGGGTGTAAAGGTGCAGCCCAGCAGAGTTTAACATCAGCCTCCTTTCGGATATGGTGATTTCTGGGCCAGCCGTGGGGGGATCGCATTGAGCAGCACTTCCAGTCCCTGCACCACCAGGGCATCCTTCTGGGTGATCCTCCCTGGCCGAGCCCAGCGTGGCACCAGCCTGTTGTGTGCTCCAGAACATCCCCACTTTGCTGAAGGGGAGGTGCACACTGAGCAGCAGAGGAACACAAACACCCCTGGCGCGTTCACCACGCAGCGAGCAGGAGAAGGCTTTCCTTCCTTCTGTCTTGTCCTGCCAGCACTCGAGGCTGACGAGCTTCTGGCTTTGGTTAAGTTCTTTGCAAGACCTTTTTGTTGGAGGTTTTTAGAGTCCTCTGAGTATAAGTGAGATTTTTAATTTTCTGAAACAGGAAGGAGCAAATCAGTTTGTGTGGTGCTTCCGGACTCCTAGAAGGAGCAAGGCTCCTGGATTGCTTTAGAGTTTATCAGATGCAGCCAACGGGGTGACCTTTGGTTCCTGAAAGCAAAGTACCTGGTTTGTCAGGCAGTGCTGGTACTCTTTATATGGAAAGCATTAAATGTAATATTCTTCTATTTAAGTTGAAGAAATGTCTCATGAAGACCTCAACTTAAATGTCTACAAAGTGGTTTTATGGTTGTTGGGGTTTTTTTCAGCCCTAAGTACACAGCAGTTTGCTTTATAGACAGAGGACTGAGCCTTGAAAACTGAGGGTAATTATTTAGCTGCCTAAGGCTCAACTTTGCCATTGTTTTAGGACTTTAGTTCCTTTCTTTTAAAGGAAACAATTCCCTCCACCCCACAAAACCTTAATTAAAAATTGAGTATGTTTTTGTTCACTTTCCTGCTCAGTAACTTTCATTTGGTCCTGTGTGTAGGTAGGTCGGTATTTAAACATTTATTTACAGTGTAACTGGGAAATTTCCTCAATTACAATATTGTGTAATTCCAGTTTTTCTGATTTTGAATTTTCAAAGCTTTATTTGAAGACATAAAATCTGTGTGATTAGCCAGTCAAAAAAAAAAAAGATTCAAGTCTCCTGTTAATGGAAGAAGTGTTAAGTATTTAAATGCTGCTCTGTTTGGTATCAGTGACTCATTCACTGTTGTTTAAGCAGGGAAATCAGTCTGGCAGTGTTTAAATTTGCTTGGATCACAGATATCTTTAGACACTCAGAGTCACAGGTATGAATGATTGTTCTTTTGAGAAATAGGTTCTTCTTTTCTATGTGTATGTACTGTTACAGATGATGTGAACTTCAGACTAGATTAGAGATTTTCCCTCAATTCATGGGAAAGCTCAGACTTGCTGACCAGGATATGGTGGAATTAATTTTCTCTTAGCTTTTTTTTTCCCTCCACTTTAATTATTAACTGATTAAGCTCTCGTAGCATCCATTTTACTTAAATGCAGTTGTAAACTTGTCTTTATTAGAGTTCCAAAATTCAACCTGGAATTTGTAAACCAGTTCCCATCCCTGACTTAATGCAACTCTTAACTCCTGGAAAATTCACTATTGTTATTTACATTAATTTCTAAATATAAACATATATGCTTGAAATTGTGACTTGACTAGAAGCTATTAAATGTGCAAACAGGACACCAAGACAAACTTTAGTAGGGGTGCTTGAAATAAATCTTTGCTTGAATAATCACAGACTCTCTGGTTTGGCAAATTTCAGAGTGCATGGTGTTAAGGACTTCCCTGTGCCAACTGATGGTTAATTTTTAGCATTGTAAAATGAATAAATAAAACAAATGTTGACAGGAAGTCAGGAATGTTGATTGTTTTTAAGGTGGTTGAGGCTTTTTAGTGCCATGTTGTTCTGCCATCACTTGTGTCTTTTATGCATAAAATTTAATTCCCCATACTTATATTTTCCTTTCCCTTTTCCTGAATTTGCTCCCATATAGAAAGTAAGAAGCATGGCCCTGGAAGATGTGGTGATTCTCAACGTGGACACCAACACACTGGAAACTCCTTTTGATGACCTTCAGAGCCTCCCCAATGATGTGGTATGTACAGAGTGACTTCTCCAAGGTTCTGTTCCCTGGCAGCAATTCCTGCTCACTCTGTGTCCTAGGGTCTCACTGGGAGCTCTTGTTGGTAGCACTGAACTGCTTTACTTCAGTTCTTGCACTGAACTGCTTTACCTCAGTTCTTGCTGTCCCAAAGTGTTTGGGAATGTTTGTTTGAACTTTCGCAGACAAGCATTGAAGCCTCCTAGTGACAATCAGCTAATGCTCACATGAGCTAGGAATCCTGCATCTTCAGTTACCTTTTGTTTCCAAATGAAACTGTGTAGGGTTTTTTCCTGTGACTGCTTCCAGGTGAGCTTTAAGGGACTTGGTGCATTTTCTATCCTGAGATATGAAATAAAAGGGATGCCTTCACATTCACCTCAATCACTGCTAGAATTCAGAACTCATTTTCTTTCTCATTCATCCTTTTTATTGGCAAATTTCATGTTTTTAATAACTTGATAGTAATGGTGTATAGATATTTGACATTTAATGGGACACAAAGACATCCCACTTGCTGCTGCAGACATCTCCATTGAAGAAGCTGAGAGGAGGGAGCAGAGGAGTGAGAGTGTCAGGAGCTGGTTTTAAGGCAGAGAATGAATGTTTAGGAGAGTATGGCAGGAGAAAATCTGGATTTCCTTTGCTGGTTGGAAATATTGTTCTGACAGATCTGAACGTTTTCACTGCAGTTGGAAATAGAATTGGTATGCACAGAGCTCAGTATGAGCTGGTGTGTGAGGAGAGGCTGCAGTAAGGGTCAATGCCCAGTGCCGCCTGCTGTGACACCCTGCTATTCCCACGGGATCTGTTCTTCAGGGCCATCCATCTTGATTTTGAACATTTTGGCTTTAGTCAAGCATTTAGTCTGTAAAAGTTGATTCCATGATTTTTTCTGGCTTTATATAGTTTTTCATTTTGATTTCCCTCCCAGCATCCAAATCTGCCAGCTGGTCACTGCTCGTGCCATTATCCACAACCCGGCAATGACAGACTTGTAAATTTCATGGAATTATGTAAGAAATGTCTGGATACAGTGAGCACGGGGCCTCAAACATGTACATGATTTGTCAACAATCAAGTATTATATTAGATTTTATGAGACTTCATTAAAGGAGCTGTTGTGGGCACACTGTAGAACATCAGAAGAGACTTCTCCAATAAACACAAAACTTCAAGCTTTGGAATGTATTAAATTTTAAGAGACTTCCTTCCTTTCATTATTTACTTTTACTTCACTTTTATAACAGTAGAGAGTTGTGTTTTATTAGTTCAAATTTCTTGATTCAGTTTTCCACAGGTCTATTTAAAAGCTCCATTTTATCTCAGAGGATGTTGAGAGCAGAGCAGAGGAAGTGCTGCCAGCAAATTCAATTAACTGGCAGGGCTCACCAGTAGCGTATGTGGGGGTTTTTTTTCACAACTGCTATATAAATACAGCTGGGATTAATATTTTTCACAACAAAGCTTAAGTTGAGTCGTGTTGCGTTGTGTAATTAATGTTTGGGCTGGGGGTTTATGTGGGATTTAGCCCTGGTGCATTGTTGCAGTTACCTGGATGATGCAGTTCCCCCTCCAGGTCTTTCCCTTCACACGGTTCCAGAGTTGGCTTTGACCACTAGAGAGCAGCTGCTCGGCTGTGCAAGAATTGAATTTCTGTCAGTTCTTTCATGCATCATGTGTTTGGAACTGTAAGTGGATCAAGTTGTTCATCTCAGCAGGGAGACGCTAAAGCCAATCCATTATACTTTTTTTTTCTTTTCTCTTTTTTCCTTTTTGTTTCCCTGGGAGATTTTGGGAGTGGGTCTCCCCACTGGCCTTAGTCTAAGTAGGTGCATTTATGATCTGAGAAACTAAAAATATGTTCAAGAGTTTCCTGATCATAAATGCCTGTTATGTCAAACTACTCTGCCAGTTTTGCTACTTAATGTGAGCAGTGAGCAAGTCATGCACTGCTGAATAGACAAAATTTATTTTGCTAAATTAAATCTATCGATATTCATCACTGAGCAAAAACATCTTCTCTGTGGTGCACTTGCCATCAGGTAAGTAATCCAGTGGAAAATTTCTAAAGCTGTTTTCCTCCTCTCCTTGAACCCCGTTTTAAATGAAGTGAATCAAGTCTTATGATTATTTTAGAGAGGTAGTTGTTCTCAAGTTTCAAGATAGTGATGTTGCTGCCTAAACTGGTTCTTGGAAATCAAGAATGAACTGTTCATTAATCCTTAATTCTTAGGATCTAAACAAACTTAGGACCCAGTGAAAGGTCTTTCCAGTTAGAATTTGTGTCAGAGGAGCTGGACAGAATTGAGGCAGTTCCAGCAGAGTCAGCTCAAGTTGTTCCTTTGCCCCAGTTTACCTCAGCAGTACCTGCTGGCTGTCAGGCTTCTGAAGTGGTCAGGTCATGTCCCTGAAAATCAAGGTTTGTACTACTGCGGTACTGATTAACTATTTCAAATGTGAAAACCTGCCCCACCTTCACCTTCTGCTTCTGATGTATTGCTGGAAATCTGGCAACATGAGAGCACCCTGGGAAGTAACTTTCCTTTTAAAATAATCAATATTAAAAAAGGAGATTTATTAAGGACTGTGATTACAATAAGTGCATCTGCTGCTGACAAGTCTCCTACACCACCGTCTGTGTTGCAACGAATAGCAAAGAGGGGGTAGTCATTTTTTTTTATGCAACGCGTATGGATTTTTCATGTATTTCCAAATAAGTGTCATCTTCTAGTCATAGTTGTAGTCAGAGCCCCACGTTACAAAGAATAAAGCATAAGCTTGCTCTGTCAGCTCGTAGTTGTTGCTAAACGAAGGCCCGGGCAGGGGGCTGGGGGTCCGCAGGGCCTCGGCGTGTCCCGGGCTCAGCTCTGGGCTCCTGCTGCCGTTCTCCAGCAAGCCACCACGGGGAGGAAGCCAGGGCTGCTGCTTCTCACCCAGGGAAATGAGCTGCTTCCAGGGCAGCCACGAGTGCCAAACTGCAGCTCTGTAGCCAAACCATTTTCCTAAAGGTGAATCCCTTTTTGTTTCTTACGCTGTATTTGCAGTAGAATGTTTCTTGCTTTATTCATGTTGACAACTGAAAAGCCTTGGACCTAATTAAAAGAATTTCCACTAGCACCTTTACTGAACCATTTCATTCTGCTGCATTGCACAGATTGCATTCTGAAACATGGTGAGAGTTGAAATCGGACCTTTAAACCTCAACTGCCAGAAGTATAAAAATCTTCTTTAAAAACACTCTCAGGGTAGACTGCATGTATATGTGTCTGTTTGGCTAGAAATAATCCTCATTTTCAGTGGTCACAATTTGAGTTTTTTTGAAGTATCACTGCCTCTTTAGGCAGGAAACAACCCTAATTCTGCTTGTTTAGTCTACTTTGTATTACATACCAAATTATTCTAGAGACTAAAGATGAGGGTGTTTTGTTTGTTTGGTTGGTTTTTTTTCTATTTGTCAGTATATTTCAATATATGGTTGTTAACTTTTTTTTTGTTAAAAAACTGGCATGCCTATTGCAGTAATCCCACATATATATAAAATGAACATCCTACTGTGTTTGAGGAAGCAGCAAAATACTAGTCAATATTCTGCTTGTGTCCCAACCAGGGGAGCTGAAGCACGGAAGGGCTGTGACCAGCCCTCTGAACTCCTGGTTTGTTTAAAACAAAGCATATAGCTTTTTCCTTCTGTATAGATGGAAGTTTCTGTATCTTCACATGAATGTTTAAAGAAAACCTCTTTTAACAATGTTTGAGATGGATTTGAAAGTTGCTCAGGGCTCTGGACATTTTATTACACTTTTAAGAACTACCTTTAAATGGTTTACATATGCTAATATAGAAAATAAAAGCATATTTCATGCCTACAAGTCTAGACCCCTTCAAACATGAAGTATGCTGTTTGGGTTTGAAAATCTGGTGAAGCTTTTATATTTAGAGGATTACAGAACTCCTTGAGGAACGTTATCTCAGTGAATAGGAGTGAGCTTATTTTATGGGCTTTAGACTAAATCTGGTATCATGTGTTATGTTAATATGGGTTTGTGGGCTCATTAATGTGTGGATCATTGGCATAAGCATTCAGATTTATAAACAGTGCTGGACACGCTCTTGGTTATTTCTGTTATACTAAATAATGAAACGCCTTTTACAGCAGAATCTGCAGAAGATTTATAAGGAAATGTCTTTGCAACTGTTTTAGTAAACACAAGTGCAAAGATAACATCTAGTTCTAAAAGAAAAGCGAGTAGTGCCCAGCATGGGTTCTATATTTAACAGCCATGGAGCACGATGAGGAGTCCCTGTGCCCACCCCAAATGCAGTAGTGCTGCGGGAGGGATGGAACTGGGGCACCAACAGCTCAGGAAACTCGGGCAGCCCTGGGCTACCCAGCCAGGCTGGTGGCAACACCCCAAGGCTGAGAAAACTCAACTCATCTGGTAGGATTTTGGAGATCTGGATGAGGCCACAACAAGCTTTTGCTAAGAGCTGGAGGATGGGAAGAAGGTCTTGAAAGTTAATTTGAACATTTGAACCATCAGGTTATATTTTATGAGGTGTAATTCATACTCTCTGAAAACAGTTAGTTATGGTCACTACCAGAGGATCTGCTCACTCTGTCAATAATATTCCTGCAGCGTTTCTTGCATAGTGTGAAGTACACAGAGCTACCCCATGGAGATTTTCAGTATGGCATTTGGAAAAGGAAGATTTGATAGTTATTGGCACTTTCTGTTAAATTCATCATATGGATATTTATGAAGTCAGTCATGTTCTCCTGCAAATCGGGCTAACTAGGGATTTGCTGCTGTTCTGCTTTCCTCCTGAAATTGTGGCTCCTGCCTGGTTTTTATGTCAGGTATCTCACTAAACTCGGGCTTTGCACGCGGCATGGCCGCGGCCTCTAAAAGTACCACCTGAATTTCTTTGAAGAACCTAGGTAGTTTCTTTCAAGTGCCCAGGTAGTTGGGTTTGTGTTGCTCCGAGTTGGGCGAGATATGTGTCAGAAACTCGGCTTGTCCTAGTTCTGTCTGCGGCGGTGGTGAGGGGGCCGGCAGAGACCCGGAAGGGCCGGCAAGAGGCCATGAGGGGCCGGGAAGGGCCGGGAAGAGGCCATGAGGGAGCCGTGAGGGGCCGCGAGGGCTTCTGAGGGAGCCGTGAGGGGCGGCCGGGGCAGGACACAGCGGCTCCCGGCTATGGCCGAGCCCTCAGGAAATAACTCCAAAAATGTCGCAGAACAGCAAAAAGCCCCAGGACACAGCGAGGAAAAATGTGAGGAGTTAAGAGCGGCGAAAGCAGCCGTCGGGACTGACATCAGAGGAGGGGAGGCGGGGCTGGGGCGGGGAGTTGGGCCGGTAAAAATGCGGCGGCGAGGGAAGGTGTTTTAAGTTTGTGTCTTTGTTTCTCACTATCTGACTGTATTTAATTGCCAATGCATTAAATTAATTTTCCGCATTCGAGCCTGTGGCTCATGGGTAGATTTCTCCTTCAGACCCCAAGCATGTTTCCCCCGAGTGCTGCTGAAAGGGGTCCGGGACCCTGCCGAGGGTTCCCCCACAGACAGAAAACAGCCCTCACAGGGTCATTTCCCATTCAGGCTCTGAAATGCGAGGGAATATAACCCTCAAAAACCCTTGTATCTGTGGCAAACAAAATTTTCAGACCTTCAGGGTTTGTTCCTAGCCTTGGTAGTGATGGGTGGCCCGGTTGTGCAGAGCAGTTTCTCTTATTAATCTGATGTTTGAATTAATTTAGCTGCAATTCTTTCATGAATTGTAATCAAGAGTGACACAATTTCATGGGCTACCTTTAAAAAAGTACTCAAATACGTTATCAGTGGATTTTAAGTAGGAGGGAAGGTTCAATGAAGCTTTTAGTGTCCTATTGGTTTCTGAATAGAATCCAATCATATCTTAGAGAAGCAAAACAGCTTGAAAAGTAATGCTTTTAGAACTGAAAAATTCAACTCTGAATTCATAATGTTGCCTTTTGTCAGAAGTGCTGCTGTGGTTAGCACGTTTTTCATTTAGCTGTGCCCCAATGTGTTGCGCTTTGTTTGTGATATGAGAGTGATCTAGACCTGCTGCTGTGTGATTTCAGGTTTCGGCACTGAAGAACAGATTGAAGAAAGTCTCTACAACCACTGGAGATGGTGTTGCAAGAGCGTTTCTAAAAGCACAAGCGGCTTTCTTTGGGAGCTACAGAAACGCCCTGAAAATTGAACCTGTAAGTAGGCAATTAGTAGGCATAAGATGTAAATCTGCAGCTGTGTGGAGAAAAAAACCTGACAATTCAAAGTGTAGCATAACCTGCTTTTCCCTAAGGTCAGCATGGTGGCTCTTTGGCTGAAAACAGTGTTCAAGTCTCCAAAATGAAAGAGGTGCAACAAGCATGATCCATCACACAGGGACGTGATGGAACCTTTTTATGGAAAAGCATGAGTGTTGCTTGGTTTTGAAGGCAGTCAAGTTAGAGGAGAGATGATAAAAAGGAATAATTTAATGATCATAAGAGGCTAGTGCACAGCTGACCATTTCCTCCTCTGCAAAACCCATCTCTTCACTGTGTTTTTGTGTTAAAAGGTGCTGTATTTGGCATTTTCCTGCTCTTTGAACATAAGTGAAAAGATCTGGCCTGCAGACACATGATAAATTTAATTTTAACCATGATGTTAAATGGTTACACAGCCAAAAGTTGGACTATGGGTATAGTGTTTCTTGAAGATTTCAGTAGCTAAAGTCTCTCCAGGACTGTAGTTTGTCTTGTTATTTTTAAAGCCAGAAGGAAAACATAGCTCAGCCTGACTTTTAAACAGCCCACTTATCACCATCAAATAAGTACCATTGCAATGGTTCATATTCAGGTTTCAAAAATTGCTTTTCAAGTCAGCACAAGTCCTTCCACGTCTTAGTGGGGAATCTGTGTGTGTGGAAAAAATGAATTGTATTGACTTGTGTGTGTATGACTGGGTGCAAGAACTGGGCTTTTAAAGCATCAGGCGAAATACTGGGAGGTGCTTTAAATGGGGTCCATAAAAATGACAAAGATGGAACCAGCGAGGCGCTCTGGCTGTGAGCCTCCTTTATCCCTGCTGGGGAGACACTGACTCCCCTCCATCCGTGCAGGCTTCCTTGTTCTCCAGTGCTCCTCCCTGTAGTTGCCAGGCAACTCTGGGAATATTGGTGTATGCTTTGCCTGGATGTGTGTGTGAGATTAACTAGTTAAGGGGTTTATGAAGGAAAATAAAAATTGAAATTGCTGTTCTGGAAATACCATCTGGTATTTTGAAGGCTGAATGTTAAAGATGAACATTTGAAATGAGTTGACAGTGGCACGCCCCTAGGAAGTGCAACTTTGAGGGACAGCTAACCTGAGGAAGTAGCAGAAATTGTTTGGTTTGCTTATCATTCCATCAAAGAAAACTTGTAAATATAGCTGCACAAATATGTCATAAAATTCACTTTAATAATCAGGAACTGGAAAATTTCAGGGCTTTCTTTCCTAAGGCTTTTTGTAAATCAGTAGTTTGATTTGTGATTATACCTTTTAGCATTAAGATTTAAAGAAAATTTGGATGTGTTTCATGTTCATGTATCACCTTCACATGGATTAAGTGGGCATAAGCAATACCAAACATGAGGTGGTTCTTTGCATTTCATGTCCTGTAACTCCAGAAACCTGACTGTTCATTTAAAATGACTGATGATTAGAAAATAAATTCAAAGAAGCAGCAGCTTTTCCTCCTTTCATAGTTTCTCTCTCATAAGACAATTTAATTTCATAGACTATCTCATTGGTATAAGCTGACATTTTGGGATAAATGGTGTGAATCTATTTTTCCTTATTCTGTGTAGGCCCAGAATGTGTCACAGAGCAGCTCTAAATTCACATTACTATACTTTAGCATAGTAAGAGCTCTTATTCTGTTCAGAGGCTTTTACTCTAGAAATACAAGGTTGTGTAATGTATATATAAACAGAACAGTGGCAATGAGTTTCTGTTGCCATGAACTTTCCGAGGTCTTTGGTAACAAGAAATTGCATGGAAAAAACATATCCAGGTAATACAGTTGGCAAGCAAAATAATAATATTTACTTGACAAAATAACTGATGCAGTGATGTTTGCTATGGTGTTTCCCATAGCTGAAGGCAGCTTTAAATGCAGAAGAGTATCTGTTGGGTGTGATGTACTCACAGCCCCGACAAAGCTCTGTTGCTATTAAGTCCAGTCAAACACAGCAGCAGCTGGGTGTTCACTGGGCTGTACTGAGGCAGATTATCTTGGTGCACATGGCTTAAGTGTCTACCAGTGACACCAGTGTGAGCATTTTGTTCACTTGAATGGCTTTTTTTCAAATTCCCTATTTATTTGCTGTTTGCAGAGGGAATGTTTTTATCTCTTCTAGATATTTAATTCACACAAGTAGGTAATCTTCAGCAGAACTATCTGTGTGAATAGGAGGTGTGTGTAAAGGTGCTTTGTAGGACCGAGCTGTCGGGAGATGTTGGGAAGCAAGGCTCAGATTTTCGGGATGGGAGCCGTGGCCGTGCACTTTCTTCTGCTGACACCTAGTGGTTCCAGGCGATCCAGTCGGACTCTCCCAATGTTTGTGAGGAACAGCCCCCCACACCTGGGGCTCGAGGTAAGCTCCGAGTGGGGCCGGCCCAGAGCAGTGGGGCGTGGGGACTGTAGGGTGGTACTGCTGCAGCCTCAGCCCTGTGGGGTTTGTCCCAGGCTCTGCTGGGATGTGCAGGCGTCACAAATGACAAGAGTTCTGCCTGTTCTCTGGCACTGCAGCGATTCTGACAGGGGCTGGTATTTGTAGGAAACCCCTGGATTACATCCTGTTACCATGTTGTAAATACTCCTCATGAGCTACGCCTTTCACGTGGAACTGGGACCATGAGTACTTATACCCCTTGTGTGCAGTGGGGAGTACTGAGGATAAGTGAATCTCTTCAGTGAGGCATCACTTAATTTCTCTTTGTCTTCATGGTTAATTATTCAGTCTTATTCAGGTTTATTAGCCTGAGCAACCATTAGTTGTAAACTGGATAATTTCTGATTAATTTGAATTGTTCTGAAATGATTTGGTTTAAATTTAACCTAAATATTGCTTGGATGCATCCACTCAAGAGTAAGCCGAAAATCTGAGGCAGAGTCAGTGTGCTTTTCCTTTTCCACACTTCTCATGTGCTTCCATTGCTGAAGTTACTTTCTAACTTGTGAATTGCTGATCTTACTGTGAAACTACTGATTGAAACTTGTAGATGTATTATATCTGCAGCTTTCACACTGCTTTAGCTGAACTGCCCTGCATGTAGGAATATATGTTTGTGCACATTGCTGCCTAAGTTCTTTTGTCCTGTCAAATCTTGATAATTTGTATTTGGATTTTAAATAGAGAAGACAATGTACTACCAATTTTCATCATTGTAACTTTCATACAAATTTTCTCTTAATACGATGCAATTTGAGAAATGATGGGTGAAGAAACCATTATGAATAGGAGGAAATAAGTCTTCTTTTTCAATATAACACTCAATTCAACTTAAGGAGATAATTAACGCATTAATTATTTTATATTAATCTCTTGAACAGACACAATAAATGCCTTCAACAGTTCCAGATCCATGAGATCAATGTCAGAAAAGTCGATGAGTAAAAAAGCAAATGCCAGATGAGTCAAGAAGGAAATTTTGTTGGAATGTATGTGCAGTAATATAAAGCAAGTGCATGCTACGTACTGGTGCATAATTCATTTTGCAAAGGCTTTGTAGCATTCAGTGCTTTATCTACTATGAAGTATGATTGTTGCCATGGTGAATTATTTTTTTAAGTTATTCGGTGGGAGAGTAAATAGTTATTTCCAACTCCCAGTAATTGCCACATCCCAGTTCCTTCCTCTCCATGGCCATCTTCTGCCTAGCTTCTTTTCCTTGCATGTATATTTTAAAGGCACACACTGCATGCAGAGTAGATACATCCCTGTCACCAGAGCTGTCTCCACAGTTCAGAGCTTTAGGAGTGTTTGTCCATCTGTAGGATGAAGAAGGATGATCCCCAATGCTGGTATAACTTGTGCACAGACCTGTTAAAATGAATCCTGAGCTGTAAGGGAAACAGTGAGCAGAAGCTTGTTAAACAGAACTTTTTGTTTCACTTGCAGTTTTGTTGTGTTTCTTTTAAAGTCAGTGCTGATATATAGCATCAGGAATTTTCTCCCACCCATCTTTACTCTTTTCCTGTTCAAGTGGTTGAGCTCTCAAATCCATGCCTGTACAGACAGTCTAGGGGTACCTAAATGACAGTAATTTCTAAATGTCATCCTGGTGACTTTACTAACAGGTAGGAGCAGACAATGAGAATGGCACTGACAATGTGTAAAATCTGATTCTTTGTGATAAAAATGGAGACAAATTGAGTTTCTGCATATCCTGGGACTGAAATTTAAGACTTTTTTCTTCTTACATTGAAGATTGTGTGTTTTGTGACATTTTAAAGACCCAAGTTTTCAGCAACCTCTCTTAGAAGCCACCTGTAACTATTGCTGTGTTTTACCATCTATGGGAAGTGCCAAATCCACAGTCACTGACTGGAAAAGATTTAGTGGGGGAACACAGTGTTGTTTGTTTTCTGTGTGATGTTTGTTTTCATTTCAATTCTGTTGCTGTTTCCTCTCTGAGCCTTGCTGTTGCTATAGACAAATTTCTGCTTTTACTGTTTTAAACCTTAAAAAATGGCTCTTTTTCTAACAAGCAGTTACTGTTCTTCAAAATGGCATTTATTATTCTACATCTAAGTCTGTTGAGATACACATATGTTAATGAACCTGAAAAGACATTTTCTTTAATCTCTTCTAGCAGTCTGGTATGTAGTAAATAGAATTGTTTTGTAATTTCCAAACTGTTACAAGATCCTATGTTATCTAATTCGGTATTCCACGCTAAGGGGAGGGGGAGCCCAGGATTCTGAGGGGAAGGTAATAAAAAGTAATATTTGAGAAAGTTAGCATGACCCTCTGTTGATTGTGGTGTTTCTGCCCTGAAAGGTGCAGGCAAACTTCCCTGTCCATCATACATGTTAAAGTAAAAACCCAGCAAAACCCAAATCAAAGCAAAAACAGCAAACCCCCCTCCCTTTTTAAAATCCATCGTGGGAATGGTTTTGTGTCCAGGAACTTTGCCCAAAGTAAGGGATGGGTGCTCTGTATCTCACCGTGCAGTAATAGCATAAACGTGAAGTTCTTTTGAGTGTGGTGTCAGAATGCTGGTGCACACAGATCTGCATTGAGATTATTCATGTTTACCTGCTTTGTGCTGATGTTTAGGTTTTTGTGGTCACTTTGTTTGTGGACCCTTTGAGCAAGCTGAGGAGAACTGTCTTTGGTTTTGTTGTCTGAGTAACTTTGCAGCCCCCGTAGAAGTTGTGTGTTCAGCCATCAGCCTGGGTCAGGTCACTCTGCGTCTTCTGTGGTGGTGCTGCAGAAATAAAAGGAGCTTTGTTCCAAAGCCTCTCAATCTCCCTATTACGGGGCAGGCTGTGCAGGGAGCAGCAGTCTGTGGTCTGTCAGCTTTGCTGTGCAAGGATTTGGATAGTCACTTACTCGGCTGTGCCTCTCACACCTGATTTTGGGGCTTGTGCTATTTGATGCACTTACTTGTTTTTGTTTCTTCTCGATTTGTTTCAAGCCTTTGGTTGTTTGTTTTAGTCTGACTCTTCCCTGTGTTTTCTCTGCATTGTCTCCTGATACTTCAGTTCTAATTGCGAGTGCACAGTCTCGTGCAAATGCCTCCATGCAGGAGAACTTGGAGATATTTCCTGAACTAATAAAGCGCAGGGGACTTGGAGGGGAACAACGAGGCATGTAAACAAATACCAAGCAGAAAATAACATCACCCTTGAATTCAGCTTCTGTGTGAGGTACTCAGTGACTGTGTGTTTTTTCAAAAGAGCTGTTGTATCTGGTATTAGGAAAAAAAAAAACCAGCAACACACACAAACCCATGAAAAACCCCACCCCAAGGACCTTTCAGGCAGGTAGGTGAGGAGTGAAATGAACATTCTCAGTAGAGTGAGCAGCTCTACAACTGAAGAGAAAGTATCACTTCCCTTGACAGAAGATGGTGGAAGAGATTTTGGGATTGGGATTTGGATTTGTAAAGTAGACTTCAGTAGCGGATAAAGTTGATGAAATTATGATAAAAATTAGAATATTTAATCAGGTTAGAAACATAATAGAGAAGTCATGCCACGTTGGGCTTTCACGGTGTATATTGTGTATGAATGGGAGTGTACAATTTGTACTGGTGTGGTACCAAAGCAGGCAGGTGAAAGGCAGTAAATCCCAATTAGCTGTGATGATTTGCATAGCTGGGCGATGGAGCTCGTGCGGTGACACCTGGAACGCGACGGGGCTAAAGGCAGAAGAGCCCTTTGCTGTGAGCCAGGACTGACCGCGGGGTGTGGCTGCTTCCATGGCAGCCAGCACAGAGCCCTGCCATCCTGCAGAGCTGCGCTTCCCTTGCAGCCACGGGGAGATTCTGGCACTGCCCTGGCCTTAGGCAACCCCACGTGAACACTGGGAAACACGGAGGGGACCGAGGCCCCTTTCTGGTTTGGCTCTTGTGTGGCGTCAGAGCTGGGCAACTGCTTTTCACAAATGGCATGGAATTTGCTATGGGCCGGGTGTTAGTAAGACTAGTTCTGGCTCATGGCCAAAATGCTCTATAGGCAAAACTTAGTCTCACACTGAGGACCACATTTTTCTTCTTTATTCTGTTTTGGGGAACACAAAAATGTAAACTCTGCAGAAGATTGATAAGCCCATTGTTCTTTAAAACACACACTACTTCAGTCTGGTAAAACGTCAAAGAAAAACATTCGTTTCTTATCTTTTTCTAATTTAATTCATTGTTTTCTGAGCCTTTCATTCAGTGAGTAGCAGCTCTGGCAATGACAGATATTCTATTGTGACTGAAATATGCATTTTGTAAGTCATAACTTTACTTGGTATTTAAATAAACTGTGTATGTACAGTGTGCAAGATTTATGCAGAGCACAGCTGGAGGTATTCTGCTCAGAATTCCTATGGTTTAAAATGTCTCTTTCAAGTTTGAAAATGTGTTGTGAAGTAGATACCATTATGATAATTGGAAGTTCAGCTTCTCTGTCTTGCTCTATTATTTTTTTTGAATACAATTAACACATCACACACATTTCACCTGGTCTCTCCTCATTTACCTCTGACACTTCCTTGATATTTATTTAGACACATGTGGTGTCTTTGCTTTGAACTCAATGGTTGGTATATTCACTAGATTTTTTTAAATAAACATTTTTTAATAAACATTTAGAGATATACAATTAGTTTGCATTGTTAGAGAAAGGTATACATATTGACGTCAATTTAAGTCTTTTACTTACTTGTTAGATGATCAGGACGTAAATTGTATAAAGATTGTAGAGAAAACTGTGATTACTCTCAAATCAAAATACCTGCTGTGAAGTTGCAGAAGCAGCTCATTTATTATAGTTCTCATGAGAAAACAGTACAGAGCAGATATGCACAAAGCTGTCTAGAGAAGAAATTAAAAACAATATATGAATAATACATTTAATTTAGAATTGCTATATTTTCTTTCAGGTAGCATAAAGATGAAGCACAAATCTCAATGTTTAGTTTGAAATAAGCTTTATTCTTCCAGAGTCAGTAGCAATGCTTTTATTTCTGATAACAAAACAAAGACTAAGTTTTGTTTTTAAAATATAATCAGATTCTTAAACTGGAATTAATAACGTACTATTGGCATAGTTTTTAACTAAAATAATCTATGTGCTGTGCTATGTTATGTAATATGTATAAAACTGTCAACAACATAACACCAGTGGCCTCCAGAAGACAATTACAAATTATATCAGGTTTATCATTTCGAAGGGGGAAAAAAAATAAAAAAAGGATCTGACCCATCACGTTTCAATGATCCAGGAGAAAAGAATATGAAAATATGGTAAGATATATTTCATTTATGGAAATTAGGCTTGAAGTTTTCTTTATTTCTCTTTTTGTCATTTCAGTTTGGTTTTAGGAGCATTTCTAATGCTTGGAGTTTTAATAAGGAATAAGTCCAAAATCCAGCCTAAGCTTGATCGTCACAATAATACAGGAATTTTTTATGGATTATTTCAATAATTTTAGCTGCACTTTGGAGTGAGCTGGGGCTGTGATTTTGCAGAGTTCCTGTTCACTGTCCCCTCCTTTGATAGCTGTTTCTGTAGGCTTTTCAGTAACTGTATTACTGGAGATGTCTGAGATTTGTAAATCAGTTTATTACAGGAAAAAGGTATCATCTGCCAGATAAGAATTCATTTGCTTTGTCTTAAAATTGAAGTCATCAACTGCAAGCTTTTCAGGTCCAAGGCTTCTGTATGAAAGTTTAAAAGATCCTCCCCAAAGGGAGTTTTTTGTTGGCTTGGTCAGGAGAGTCGGAGCCCTGGCTCGAGCCCTTGTGCAGGTGCCTCTGCTGGAAGGCCGGGATGCAGAACCCATCGGAACAGCATTTGCAAAGGACACCCAGATCCAGGAGTGCCAAAGGAGTTCAGGGGGTTCTTTCAAGGTACCTTGCACTTGGACTTCCAGTTTTCAAAATGCACATTTGAAATTATCTCTATAAAATACTCCTTGGAAGAGTGTATATATATTTTTTTTTTTTTTTTAATTTTTTTTTTTAATGAAATCATTCTGTAGTAAAATATTTCAAGTCCTGGCTAAGCTGTAAAGCTTAGGGCTGATAAACAAAGCATCTGAAGCCAAATGGCCCCTTAGCTAACCCCAATTAAAATAAAGATTTCATTGCGCTCTGTCCTGACAGAGAGGGAACATATTGTTGCCTTTAAGGGAGTTTGGTTTAGTTAATGAAAGAATTTATTTCATTTTTTCAAATACAGAACCTAATTAAATAAGTTTCAACTTGACTTGTAGTTGAGGACATTTTAACTCCTTAAAGGTTACTCTTGTGTCCAAGTGTAGCTTTCTTTTGAATAATTCCTGATGCAGTATTTAGGTTAGTGATTTATAGAATAAGAAATTTTATCTTAGATCTCATGTAACTGTTTGCCTGTTATGTATATCATAAATATATGTTGTTGATTCTTAAAGTGTTAAGGTTGTTATTGACGTTACATTATTTCGACATATTACATTAATTTGGCATCAATTGTAACTCAGAGCTAGTAACTAATACAGGATTCTTAGAAATACTGTGGAAATGAAGGTGTCAAGAGTTTGCTTTGAGTGCACTTTAAAAGCTGTAGATTATATATGTATTTCACTTACTCATGGTGCTCAATGAAAAGAAAAACATCAAAGAATTATTTAGGTGAAGCTCTCTGAACAGTAGTTACAGTCTGTATGTCCAGAACGTTTTTTTCTTGGAGAGGATTAATGGTGAAAATGAAGGCAATTTGCTATGATTAGATGTGTGATTAGTTTGGCTTTCCTTAGGACCTGTCTGTACTTGTATGGATAAAGCTCATCCCCCATTTGTCAACCAATAATTTATTACATATTCTCAACCTATTCTCAAGAATATGTGAAAAATAAGGAACACTTTTATCTAAAGATGCTTTCTTACTAGGCACAAGAACATTTTACACCTGAAAGCAGTCCAAGAATGGGAATGCTCTTGCTTACCTGAATTTCATGCCTATCACTGAAGAACTGTTGAACAGTTGCTGAGTGTCTGGCAGTAAAAGCAGAGGAGGTCCAGGCTGTGCTGAAGGACAGGGGTGGTGCTGTTTGGCTCTGCTTATGCTTGGTCAGAGTACCTGGAATTAACAGCACCTCACCAGCTTTTACACAAAGGGAGGGGCCTTGGAAGTTACTTGCTATGGAAACTGAGGCTGACCGAGGGAGTTCATGCTTAAAGGAACACTTTTAGTTGTAAGAGGTATGTCAGTATTTTCCCCAAATGTGTCTATCAAACTGTAAATATGTTCTGTTCTTGAGCAGTGGCCTCCATGGGAGGACTGCTTGATGTAAGAACATACATATGTGCCCCTTCATTTGGGGATTTTAAGCTAATGTTGAACTGTGCGTTCTCTTCCAAAAGTCACTTAATCATGTGCTCTCCTTTACATGTTCAATGAATTGCAGTCCAGCTCTCTTACAGTGAGTTTTCAGGGTGAGCAGTGAAGCTGTCTCTAGTAAAGGACAATTGATTTCCCTGAGTCAGGGTCATTCCCTAAGCTTTTGACTACTTCCGCTTTCAGGTCTGTGTGATCATTGCCTTCAACTATGGAGGTAAATGATACTCAAAGAATTCCTGCCTCTGAGAGGAAATTTTATTTACTGAAAAGTAACAAAATATTAAATTGTTTAGGAGGGGCTTGCAGGGACTTTTTAGTTGAAAAAGAGTGTTCTTTGGTGTGGGTGTGAACATGAATAAAATTAAGGGTTAGATGGTACTAGGGTCCTAAAAAAATCTCTGATTTATTTAGCATATGTTACAGTTCCTGAGGTAACTGAAATGCAGTGCTGTTCTTTTATCTTCTGTGAATTTCTGTAGATCGTTATAATTAAGCTGTGTTTCAGAAATCCCAATAGTTGCCAAATGTAACCAAAAATAAAGCATCACATCCAGCCAGAGTTCCAGATATCCTCACTCTGCCCTAAAGCCACATTTCCCAGCCATTATCTTGTCATAGCTTATTGTGCTCAATTTTAATTAAACGATAATAGCAATTTTGCAGTCAGAACTGACATGAAAGTTTTCCAAAGATTATTATACCCATAGGATATCTTTATTATGTGTTTTTCTTGTTTCTTCTTTTTCATCTTGTCCAAGCCCTGTTCTTTGGAAAAGTCTTTGGTGATGGAGAACAGAAAGTGATGCAGTGTCATGACTGACAAGGATCAGTTTACAAGGGCTCATCAATTGCATTTTGTGTTCTTCAAGAACATCAAAAACTTACATGTTTGATAAGCATCTTGGGGTTTATTTGATTTTCCTTAGTGTGGTGTATACACTGAATGTTCTACATTTAGGTTTCAACGTATGGACACAGAATCTTTAAGCACAAAAAGGGCTTTTGCGATGCTGCAGCCTGTAGTCCTCGTGTCTCTGCCTTTAGGGGTGCTGTGTTCACAAATGGTAGGCGCAGCTTATACTGTTGGATGTTGGATCACTGGTTCTTATTGCTGTATAGGAAGCCCTGTAGTATTAATTGGTTGTCAAATCCCTAAGAAATAACAGATTAATGTGCTTGATCACAGTGCCCTGTTTAGAAGCTGCAGTTTGCCCCTGTCCCCAGCCTCTCCATGTAACACAATTACAGATGTGCATCCAGGACATTTAGTGGGTTGCATTTCATTAATACAATTTGAGCAGACAATACCAAGTTGCTGTCGGGCCGTGCTGACAGCTAATTACTGAAATGAAGGGTGTGCATGGCTAAGGAACAATGGAGCATGTCTCAGGAACAGGAAAGAGGCGCAGAAATAGTGCCACATCTTGGAATCACTCCTCTGGACAGTTTGCTGTCTCTGCAGACCAGCTTTTGTCACATATCTGATCATGGTGGGGAGTTAAACTTCAGGGAAACAAAGGTTGTTACTGTTGATGAGAATGCAGTCTAGCTCTGGTTTGCCCTTCCCTCTGGTTAATTCAGACACTTGTACATACTCACCCATCTGCTGACCACACTTTCCTCTGCTTACAGACATCACTGCATGTTTTCCCCATAGAGTGTCCAGTCTGCATATTTGAATACCAGAGATACTGTGAACGTCAGTCAATTTGGTAGCATTGTTTACAGGGAAAGCTCTCGCTGACAGTTTGAAGGAGGAGGATCAGGAGTGACTCCTCATCATTTCTTCCAGTATAAGAAACCACAAGCAGTCAAGTGGGGTTTGTAACAGCAAAGGTTCAAAAGAAACATGGAGTGTTCTATGTAGGATAGGCAGTAATCCTGCCAAGCGCTTGATCAGGTGATACTAAGGAAGCTTGTATTGGTTTGGGGGAATTTGGAAAGGTACTTGGGAGAAGCCGGTTCGGGTTTGTGTGGTACACGCCCTTCACTGAGCACTTCTGCACCTGTCCAAACCCTCCTTGTGCGTGTGTTATTCTAGAGCAGGGGAAGCTGAAGCATGGGGTGTTCACTACTGGGCAAGGGGCTTAGCTCAGGGCAGTTGTAAAAACCTCTACTGCCCAGTGGGGTTTGGTCTTTACAGTATATCTGCAGAATTATTAAATATAATGGGATGCTGGCTACAAAGCAATTTTATCATCCAATTCATTCATCTGACATCTGTATTGTAAGATAAGGTGCTAGTTATTGTTGGAGATATTTTTTCTGTTGATACTCAGAGAACTCTTAGATTGCCAGTTTGGCTTATCCATATCCTGATGGTAATGAGAGCCAGTATCACTTCTGAGCAGCTCATGTTCTTTAGTCTGTGCATCTCCAAGTCCACGGTAACACGGAGATAACAAATATTCTACTTCTTGTTGAATTGGAATTGAATCTAAAAATTTTTGTTTCAAATCTGCTGCTTAGTTGGAGAAAAAAAGAGACAGTAGTAGGTTGCCAGTAAAGGATCTGTTCTGCCTGATGAACTCAAAAATTCACGTTGAGGTGCTGCAATAGTTTGCTATTTTTGCAATTAATTTTACAAAACAAGTTCCAGGTTGAGCTCTGCTTCCATGTATTCTCTCTCCATGGAAATTATGTCCTTTTTCTCATTTCAAATTAGATGAGTACAATGAAATCCTTATTTTACATATTTATTAACATGGCTTTCATCCCTGTGGTATTGTAGCTACCCTCAGTACTCTATGCAAAGAAATTACACAGAGAACTCAAAACCTTCAGGAGATATATGTGGTCATTCTTTTTCAAGCATTACTGCTCCTGTATTACTGTATTATTCTTATGTGTTGCTCTATCAGCCCTTATTTTGTGCCCTTCCTTTCCAGAAGCTGTTGGTGGCATTGATTTTTTTTTTTTTTTTAATTCTGAAATAAATCACATTAAAGGCCTCATGCCAAGTTTGAATCCCACTGGATATTCATTGTTGGAAAACTGGGGAGTGAAGAAATAATGTCAACCGTGCTGTCTGGCACATAGAGGGTTAAGGGAATTTTTAGTCTCACCAAAAAGTATTTGGTCAGGTACTCAGGTGCTGGAAATTTTCTTAGCAACATCAGTCACCTAGGAACATGATCATCTGCTGTTCTGGGGTAGAGATTACAGAGCTTAATGATTAGCTTCTATAAGCTGCAGCTGATGCCAGACTCTACCCCCTTTACACCTAATTAGCCTCATTAATGAGCTCTTCTGCTCTCCACAGAGAGGGCTTCCTCCTCAGAATAGGAGGTAAAAATACTTCACCCAGGTAGATGTGCTGAAACCTTTAATTATTGCCCACACCTGCAAAGTGTTGTGTGTCTAACAGCAATATTGCTTACCCGAAACTGCTTATTTACAGTGACCACAGCACCAAGCATTAACTCTTCATCTTCTAACAGCAATATTGCTTACCCAAAACTGCTTATTTACAGTGACCACAGCACCAAGCATTAACTCTTCAGCAGCGATGGAATTGGTTTGAACCTTTGCAAGTATTTGTAGAGGGAAGAAAAGACAAACTGTTGCAAATTTAACGCTTAATCAAATTGGATGTGATCAGGAAAAGGCAGTTTGTATGAGATAAAAATGTTTTTAAAAGTTTCTGAGTATTTTGTTTAATCCTGAAAAATAAGCTGAAATTGCTGTTGCATACAAATACAGCAATAGCAGAACTAAGAGCGCTGTTAGGCAAGTTCCGCTCTTTAAATGAGCAACTTCTGCATTTGAAGGAATGTCATCTAGTACCGCTAAAATGGAGACCCAGAGAAATACCCTTGTAGTGATCAGTGGAGCAGGCAGTAACTGCCCAATGAAGTGTTCAGGGTCATTCTGAGCAGTAGCAATTCTGGTCGACATCTAGTGTAAACTTTGGGGAATTTAGTAACATTGTGTGTTATTGGCTCTTAGCAGTACTGCTGAGGCAGCTCAGTAACATTTTTGCAGGTGCATTTGAGTGCCAGCGTTGTACCCATGTCCACAGCTGGAGTTGGTTGGTTAGTTAGTAACTCTTGTTCCTGACGTTCCCGCAGGCAATGCCTGCTGTGAGCATTCCCAGCAGCCGCAGTGCAGGTTCTCTCTCCCGCTGGCTAGAATTGCCATCAGGTCGGTTCTGTGGAGCACTCGGCCGTGTGGAAGATGGATCTTGGGCTGCAGGATTTTCCAAGGCTGCAGGCAGCTGCACACACAAGCTGGACATCTGTCTGAGGGAGTTAGAGGCAAGAAAAAATGTTTTCCCAGAAAATTCATCTTCTAAAACAAGTAGAAGATAGTGTACCTCCTGCAAAGCATGGGCAGTGCTTGTGTGAGTGAATGGGCTCTCCAGCCAAAGTGATGAGATTTCGTGCATTTTCGTCAACCGTTTCCCTTGAAGGCTGCTGAGATAATGTGAACAGAAGCCTTTGAGTTTAAAAGGAATTTGGAATAGAAAACATGTATTCATGTAACTGAAAATAGGGTCTCAAAGCTGTGAGGTCACAGCTCAATAAGAGACATGATTATTATTAATTCTTTTATTATTATTCACAATTCTTTTGAGCATGTAGGGGAACATTTGTTTTACTTTATTCATAATTAAAACAGCATCAAACTTCCCCAGGCAAGATGAAGTCATGCACCGTGTGAATCACAGAAATGCCTCTGCATTTTTCCAAGAATGCAGTTTGAACTGAATGCCAAAATACGGCATCAAAATGAGTGTTTTTTCAAACATTTGCATCATGTTTTGTCAATTGTTGGTGCTTCACATCATCATTACATAAATGGGATGGAGGCATTGCATGTGGACTCTTCTGGTGGAAAGGTTGGCAGGTTCGGTTCTATTTCCTCGGTGGAAGCCGTAGGTTCCAAAGCACACGAGAAGGACTTGTACAAGCTCCAGCTGATCTCGGAGGGCGTGTGGGTCTGGAGGGGAGCAGAGCCCAGCAGTCCCGGCCCATCTGCTCCCTGTCAGAGCACGCAGCCGTGCAGCTGGCCCCGTGCCCCGGCCAGCCAGCTCCGGGCGCTCCCGCCTGGTCTCCACGACAACTCCGGGAGCCGCCGAACCGCTGCTCCCAGCCAGATGCTTCCCTGCACATGGGCTCTAATTAGACGGCGTTTTCCCCCTCACAAAGGAGTTGGGAATTTTGCGTGGTTTCCATGTCAGAAATTGTTGCGATAGGATGGGAGTTGGGCGGAGCTGTGTGGCCGAACCCGACATGATTCCACTTGCTGCAGAGCTGTACTTGTGAGCTGTGGGTTTGCAGGAATGCATGACAATTCCCCTCAGCCGCTGCTTCGTGGATGGAGCAAAACGTATGGGGAGAGTGGAGAAAGGAAAAGTCTGCTTCTATTTATGTCCTCACACTGGATGCAACTTCATGTTCATGAACATACCAGGAGCTGGGGGATTGAGGCAGATCACAGATCTGGCACTAAGTGCTTGGAAGACCCAGAATTCCCAGGCTCTCAGAGGCAGCATTTCTTTTTTTACTCTTGTTCGTACTTTTTAAAGGGTTTAAATAAGAACTGCAAGGTGTGAGATGTTGTACAGGAGAGCCTGGGAAAATGAAATCAAACCTTACCTATAAAAATGATACTTTCTAATATGTCTGGATCCTCAGCCTACTGTGAGATGGGTCTTTTAGTAATCGAGGAGCTCTGATGAAAGTGATAGAAGAGCAGCAGTTTTGATGATTATACTAATGTGGTGTTTTCTGTGTCTTCCCTTCTCATGAGGTAAAATCTGTGCCTCTTTGTGACAACGGGTGAGAAAATGGTAAAAGGAGAGTGAAAAGTTCTCATTTATTTTAAAAGGGAAGTGCTTTCCTTTGTTTTCCTCCGTTCCTGAGGAAAGGTGTATCGGGCCATTGCGTCCCGATGGCTCAGCTCTCTCCCTGGAGTACCTTGGCAGATACAGAACAGACTGATGTCTAGAACAAGCAGTACAAATCCAAGTGGCCCCAGAGTGGCGGATTCCAGCTGTCCCCAGAAGTGGATGCTGTGGCATCTCTAAGAATGTAGTGACCAAAGCTGCTGAGTTACAGTCTCACCTATATGATACATAACAGTGAGCATACATGTGTGTATTCATCATTGACCACTTAAGTTTCCTCAGAGACCTGTACATGACTTGGGCAGGAGGGAATGGAACCTTTTCCAAGTATTCGTAGTCCAGTGGCCCTTGGTTACCTCTCAGGGGACAGGATCTGCTCTAAGGTGAGTCTTTTCTGGCTGTGTTTTTCCAACTACTGGCAGTAGTTGAGGCTTCCTCAGCAAGTTCTTGAGTGGCATAACACAAGGCCAGAGCCACCCTCAGCGAGTTCTGCTGTAGTGTTTCCTTTGCCAGTTACTCTGTGAAGGAGGGGGCACTGCAGGCCCTGTTCTACCTCGTGTACGTCAGTGGATCTGCCAGAGACTGGATGTGTCTAACTCAGTGCAAAATTAAAGTTTCATTGCATTATATCCATTTTATTTATAGAGACAGGGGGTTTGTTACTTAGCTAAGAGAGTGGGATTTTATGACCTCTCTTCATGACTAAGGCTTCTCTCACGTTGCTTTAGTGAAGTTAAAAACAGTTTGTTCTCCTTCTGCATCTATATCAGCATCTAAATCTTATAGTAAAGTATCTTGCTCTTCAAAATAGCTATTTATTGAATGTGGTTTTGGGGATCTTGAGACAAAGGAGTCATTTACATCACGCACAAAACCATTTTCAACATATGTACTTTATCTGAAAATGTCATTGATTTGGAAGAGTTTGGGCTTATGTATCTAAGAAATCAAAAGGTAGCAATATATTAACATTTGTGATCTTAAGGCATGTTGGTCATTCATAAGTCTTGGCCAATGATTTGCTACTTCTGCAGAGATTTTTTTTTTCCTACTTTAACAAAATACTTTGTATTCTACTGAGTTTTTAAAATGAAGCAAAAATAGCTCATGGTTTATCTGATAGGCAATACTTTGTGTAGATTGTTTTTCCAAGCATACTTTTATATTTTGTCATAGTATAAAATAACTCATATAAAGAATTGCTCTGCAATTTTTCTCCTCTTCTGTATTGTCACTAATATTCCACAATAGTTAAAATAGAAAAAAGCCTTTTCATTGCAGGGTCTCTGAATTGGCAGCTGCTTTGCATGCCGAACGTCCCGGCTTCAATGGGAGCATTGCTCATGGAATGATTGCAGAACCAGGCCCTGAAATTACCTTGCCAGCTAATGATAAAATCGCATGCGGGCCACAGGGGTTTTTGTGGAATAAATATAAGAGTGGAACAATATCCAGTACACATTATACCAGTAATTTAAAGCATATTCAGGACAAAGAGAGAGTTCCCAGTGCAGGCAGCATCATAGAGATTTGCTGTATCTGATAAAGATTAGGTTTCTCAGCTCATAATACCATACTATTACTTTCCTTTTGTTAGTCTTTCAACACCTACACTCCTGCATTGACACAATATCAAGTAGGAAGAGGAAGAATAGCCTTGTATTTAAGGGACTGAGCAGGGATTAAAGAAATTTCGGTTCTTTTCCCTGGCTCTGCCAGAGACTTTTGTGACCGTGTACAAGTTACTTATTATTTTCATGCCTCTATTCTTGATCTGTGAAATGGTGATTTTTTTTCTTTCTTTTTCCTCCCAGCCCTAAATGCTTTCTTGCTGGTTTCTTTGCACTTCATGTGCCAGGCTTGTTGCTTGAGTTCCAACTACGAAGCTGTAGCAGTTGCTTAGGGATAGGAGGTGTCTGGCTGCTGTAGGTGATGCAATCAGGGCAGGCAATGGCTGGAATTAGCCATGTAAACACTTGGAAAGCTGGCTGGCTCCATTACAGTGAAGTACTTTCGTTTGTTGTGAGTATGAGTGTGTGTTGTTTTACTTGGTCTAACAGGAAAATGCCAGGTATCCTGATGAACTAACAGGGTTTGAAAGGAGAAGCAAAACCATTGCTCTGTCATGGGAGTTTGTTCTGATTTCACGTTTTTTGACAGTTTCATCTTTTATTTGAAGTTGGTTTTGTGCTCTGTGCTGAGTCTCTACCAGAGGCTCTATACAGTAGTAAGGAATAGGAAAAAATATCTGAAATTGGGCTGGCGATGGAGCTGGGCTCTTACGTGAGACACTGAGTGTTTGGGCAGTGCAGTCTGCATGGGCAGTACGTGGCTGTAAAACACTTTTCAAGATTGCACTTGACAATAATCATTGATCAGAACTGGTAGTCTCTTTTTGAAGAGACCCTGAATGTAGTTTTCTTTAGAAGACATGTGGTCAAATCTCTGAAGACATGATTTCTTTGTTCCTGAGTTGCATCTTGAGATGCTAATAAAGCTCTGGTATCGTTTGCTTAATGTGGAGAGTTTGATCTCTGCTTTCTGGATTCCATTATGATTGATATGGATGCAAAGAGCTCTCTTGTGCTGATCGTATGGACTGGTTGTGGGAGGTTATTTGTCAGTGCAATTGCAAGCTGAACGAGCCAATGTCCAATCAGGTGTCTGTCACCAATTTCAGCTTTTCTTTATGGAGTCCTGCTGGCTGGCTGATGATCCTTCTTCAGCTGTGATGAGCTAATCTTTCCCTGACATTGCAATCACAGTTCTGGAAAGGTCTGCGGAGCCGTGCCTTGCCTTTGGTTGCTTCTGTACCTGACATAGACAGATATATATCCAGATCATTCTCCTGTCCTGCTTTCATTATAACACTGGATGGAATTAAGGATGATGAGTCCTAGAATATCCCTACTGGCTTTACTTTGTCATTTGCAGCATAAGCAGTGTCAGTACAGGAGCTGGTTATCTGCAGCATCAGGTGGTAATAAGCATGTGATAGCTGACTGGCTTACGTGCCCTTGGTTTGCTGTGTATTGGGGGTGCTGCAGTGGCACTGGACTGCGTGTGGGCACCTTGTTGTGTGCCTTACCCAGCACGTGTCCCTGCATGGTGCTGTGCGGGCAGCTCTGGGGCTGCTCTTGGTTAGCGAGGCTGTGCCGCAGCACCCACGTGCACAGCACGGGACTCCTTACTGCCCCGCGTGCTGCCCGTGCTCCTGCACACATGGCACTCCTGCCTTCCGTGGCACAGTGCTGAGAGTTGGCTAAACAAAGTCTTCAGCTTTGGCTTCTTGGGGTTCGTGATCTTTTCGTTGGTTTTTTTCCCTTTCTCAGAATCGAGTTTTGTGAAATCTTTGCTTGTATGAGGGATTCTCACTGTTGACCTATTTTGACCCCTGCCTTTGACCCCTGATTTTATTCCCTTGCTGTTCTCTCCAGCACTCAGGTGCTGCCTTCAAAGCAGTGTTATCCAGGTACACACTCCTACACAAGTGGGAGTAGTTGGATTTCCTTGACTTGTCTGAGCTCCTGTGTCTTTCTAGAAGCATCCTTTATGTTTGCCTCTGTCCCTTCTTCCACCTCCTTCTCTCATCTGAGCTGTCTTCTGTCCCACATATTTTAGTCCTTTATATTCACACTGAAAGTTCCTGCCATAACCAGTAAGCTGAGAAAAAGTGATTTCCTTAAAATATGAGGGATCGTGGTGAAATTTTTTACAGTGTAACTAAACAAAATTGGGCTTTATCTTTCAATTTGCATTATGTCTTCTTAAAATAAAATAGCAGGTTTCCTGAAACTCTGGAACAGTCTGAAATAAGTCCTAGACTCATTTTGTTTTCCAGTCGCTGCCTTAAGTAGTTTTAAACATTATTTTAGAATGTAACAGAATTCCAATTTAAAAATAGGTCTGGCAGCAGATCAGATGTGGGCTGAAACTTTTCAGCTTTTTAAGGGGTCATGAGATGCAGCACTGCCCTGATGAACTTCATTATGCCAGATGAATATGAAGTAGTCATATAAAGGGAGATTTGCAAAGACATAAAGAAAAGGCACCTATTTTTTCAGTGCATCTGGGAATCTTAATCTTGAATTTTAAAGTTTCTTCTCTTAAGAGAAGATGCAGATTAAATGTGTACGTTTTTGTAATAAAAATAATACTATGATCCAATCTTGAAATAGATGTGAATTACCTGTAAGAGTAAGTCAGATCAAGTCAGATTCCTCATCGAGTCATATTGCGCACTCGTTTAGAGCCTTTTCAGTGCAATATTTTAGCCTCTGTTAGGCACGTAGATTAGAGAGGGTATTAATGGATATTTAAGGTGTTGATAAATCAAGGCCTAAATTTTAATTGTTGGAACCAGCGAGTTTGGGAGTTGATGAGTTTTTCAGGACAAGTTATTTTAATTGTTTCACATGCAAACAAGACCATTCATTTCACAACATATCTGCAGTTCTGTGTGTGTCCCCTTGTGTATAATGTCATTTGTCAGTAAAAGCAGAGCTGATTAGCTTTATAATTTACAGTTAACCAGATCTGTCAGGAAAATGCTCTTATTGTCCAGCTTGTCTTTTTGTCCTGAAGCCGTGGCTGGGGGTGGAACGGTGTGTGCACCTCGGGGAGGTCGGCGAGGGTGGAAGGCACTAATGCATTCTGAGCTGCAAAGCTCACGCTTGACCTCGATGATTAAAGTTTTTCCTGTCATCCAGCAGCAGTTGAGCCTGAATTGTCTCTTAAGAAGTCAAAAGGTCTAATCAACCTAATGAACAAACTCAATCATTAGTACTTTGGGAAGGAAGTGTGCTCCCACTGCTGGTGCTCCAGCTGCAGGGTGTGTGTTGATGGGGGCGCAGAAGGAGCTGCTGGAGGTGCAGCAGGGCACGGCCCCCTCCCCTTCACAGGGCTGAGCTCATCCCACGATGTCCACGCTCTGCTCTGGCCATGGGGAAATTTCACATTCTTGTGGGTGATAGGAAGGGCTGCTTGTTTCCTTTGAAGGGTTTTTTAAGGAAGATTAAAAAAAAGCTAAACCTTCCTTGGGTGAACGTCTGTGCTAGTGAGCTAATCTGCATTTTTCTTTACCCGTTTGTCCCAGCTTTTTTCACTCGGATTTCTCTGACATGGATAAAATATTTTTCAGGGATCCTTTGTTACGTTCCAGTATCTGAAGTTAATGGAAAAGCCTTTTTCATACTGGTCAAGTAGATGACAGCTGTTAGTCATTTAAATGCAGTAAAATCTTTCAGACAGTGGACACGTTAGCTTTGGAGCCAGACCCTTTGTCATGTGTGTCCTGGAGAGTGGCACCAGTGTCTTGTATACAAGCACATACCAGCCAGAGCTGTTTTTCCAAACATTTTCTCTTTGTTTTTTTTCATAATGAAGTGTCTTATAATTCTTTATTCTGTGGGAGCAAAACCACAGTGAAGAAGAAAAAAGTGGTTTTTTCACCCTCACACTTCTTACCTGGAAAGCATGTAGTGACTTTGGTTTTCCCTGTAAATAGAGTAAATTAAAAAAAGATGATTCTTTTTAAAATAAATTACCCTGAAACTGTAATTATCATGTAAGAAACCTACTTTTTTTTCCCAGACCTGTGGAAATTCACTGGCTGAAGCAAGGGGTGAAACTCTAATAAGAAGGTGACTTTTTCCCTCTGTGAAGAAGACGCACCCTGTGCTTAGACAGACACGTGCAACAACTGATCCTTGTCCTCAGTCATTTTAGTGGCCCTGTTGTCTTGATTTTATACAGCCAGTAGTGAGATTAAAGCTTTCAGGAACAGAATGATATTATCCTTTTAAAGGGGGTGCTTTAAGATTTTTTGCTATCTACTGTTAATTTTGAATACTCAACAGAAGAAGAGTCCAAATATATTTGAGTATGAGCATCTGTAATAATTATGCATCAGTATAATTTAGTCCTTCTTTGTTACTTGTTTTTAATTCAATAAATATATTTGCTTGCTATGTTGTGTATTTGTAGAAGTGTGGAGGAAATTGGTGCCCTTATGGCGGATACATAGCAGACTTCAGCATTACCATAACTCATTAAAATCAGATAAAAGCAGAGCTGCAAACCAATTTTGTCTTTTGCCAACAAGATTGTGAAAAAGGGAAATTCCACTCCTCCTATATGAGTTTTTCGGAACTGTGGACAGAACAGAGTGGACATTCCTGACCTGTTTGTGCTGGGTCTGATGAGGCAGATAAGCAGAGTATACATCAACATCAACAAAATTCACATGACTGTGTCCTGTTTTGGGGACAGTAAGTAAAATTAGCTTTTTGAATAATGGACGTTCTTCAGCTTTGGCAAAATGTGTGTAAAGCCACTCTGATTTATTTTGATAATCTGCAATTTTCCAGCCTGCTTTTCCATCCTGTGGCTGGAACCTACAAATAAAGTACAGTTTTCTCAGTGCTGGGTGAGGCCTGTGGTACTTACCTGTTTACTAGGAAGGGAAGAAGGTCACATGGAGGCAGTGGATTCAAATAGACTCAGTCAAGGCTGTTTGAGTGTTTACTGCTCTGAACTCTGCAGGGTGAGCCCATCACTTTCTGCGAAGAAGCATTCGTGTCCCACCGCTCGTCTGTGATGAGGCAGTTCCTGCAGAATGCCATCCAGCTGCAGCTCTTCAAGCAGGTACTGCCTCAGTGCTCCATGGGGAAGCAGAGTCTGGAGCAGTTCAGGTGGGGTTTGGAGGGCTGCTTCTATATCCCTTGATCCTGTAGTGCAGCACCTCAATTCCTGCTTGCTGGCTTCCCTCACACTCAGCTGCTGAGGCTTTCTCTATATTGAGAGGTGGATGGGTTTTCCCACTAATGGTCTCTTGTTGATCTGATGGAACAGCCCTGCTTCTCAGGGGCTGCTCCAAGAACAAACAAAGTCCACAGATTGAGTGATCAGAAATCAGAAGGCTTTAATAAGATTATTTAGATGAAACAGAGATATGAAAAGGAGAGGAGAATCCCTTCAGCTCGGCTTCTGGGATCCTCTCTCTCTCTGTCCGTCTCTGTCTCTGTGTGAACAGAGCAGAAGAAGTGTCTGTGTACAATTACAAAGTATGAAAACAAATTCCAAAATAGAAGTGTTCTTCTTTGGCCAAAGAAGACAATCTGAGATATATGAAAAACAATGCAACATGTAGAAAAAGAGAGCTGTGATGTTTGCATATTATCAAACTGAAAACAATCCGACAACTTCAAGGCTGCAAGAACCAGTGAGGCACAAAAGTGCCTAAAGAAATCTTCTCAGGGTTAGCAACAGTCTCTGAGCCCAGGGGTTTTTCTTATCTGAGCATACCTAGACCCAAGGCATCTGCTGTAAACTTTGTCCAGAAAACATATTCCTGTTGAACACAGGATTGCTGCTTTAGGGCAGCTGAAAACATGTATGTGTAGCCAAGCATGAATGCTGGTTTTTAGCAAAGCCACACACCTTTGGGCAGTGGTCAACATTGTGCCAATTTGGGTGGTATTTTCATCCCATTCTGCAATCATTGAGGTTATTCCAGCTAATGAAGGATAAAGTATTTCTGAAAAGATGAAGAATGGGATGGTTGATGTGTTTCTGTCTTTTAACGCTGATGCAGTTCATTGATGGACGTCTGGATCTGCTGAACTCTGGGGAGGGCTTCAGTGACGTGTTTGAAGAGGAGATAAATATGGGAGAATATGCAGGTAAGAAATATTTTAAGGTAATTTCAGACACTTTTCTTGGCTTACCATTTGTGGGTTATCACGATGTAATTGGTCATTGCTGCTAGGTAAATAACTGAGGCTTAGTGATCCTGGCAGCCTGAAATATCTTAAATTTTTGTTCTTTCCTCTGTCAAGAGCTTTGAATAATGTATTGTAGTCTGAGTAATGCCTGTCCAATCTTACAAAACCTCAGCTTTACCATTTTAATAAAGTACAACTAAAAGAGTTCTTGCATTGGACAAAGAATCTTGGCTTTACCCAGAAACACCTCAGATATTTTTTAGTGAGCTTAAAAACATCTGTGTTCTTAAACGTCTGGGACAGCACAGAGAAAACAGGAAAGTGTAAATATCTTATCACTGCTATGTTAACTCCTAAAAGAAAAGGCTGCTTATCCTGTCCTGACCATGGTCCAGAACCACTAAGTGCCAACACTTCACATTTTGAGCTTGTTTTCTGTTCAGCAGAGTCACATTTGTTTGTTTGTGTGTTTGATCCTCTGTAGGTAGCGACAAGCTGTACCACCAGTGGCTGTCCACAGTGAGGGTAAGCACACGAGATCCCCCCAGACACCCTGGAGCTGTAGTGACAGAGACAGTAAATCTTAAAGCTGTTTACATCTGATTGCATATAATCAAATTTCATATCTGGAAATGCAATTTTGCACTGAAAATAGGAAATACAACATTAGCCAGGGTTTAATTCCTTGGATTTTGCCCTTCTGTGTTTCGCAGTAAGGTGCTGTACAGCAATAGTCCATGGGGTGTGGCAGGGGTGTAAAACACCAGCCAGAAGAGCAGATTATTGCAACTGATGTATCACTGGCTCATCACTTTGATTATATTCATCACCTAATTCAGCTTTTCCAGAATTAACATTTGTGACTGGAGTTAGATTTCATTTTCCCTCGGTTTATCCCTTTATCAACTACTTGTATCTTAAAAAGGCAGCACGTGTGTGATAAACAGGACTGTGGGATGAGAGAAGGCAAAAGAGCAAAGTGAAAGCAGATCTCCCCTCTTCAGACAGAACGTACAGGCTGTCCTGACACAGAGCCTGCCTCACTCATTGGGTGTTGCTCAGGATTCTTGTGTCTGAAACTTGTTTAGGATTTTATTGGCGTGTGCAGGACACCCCTGAGGGCTAATGGAAGCACAGAACACGGTTTGTAAGAAGTGTAGGACAAGGGCTCTTGGAAGACACCCATATTTTTCCTTGGACAAGTGCTGCGTTAAACAGAATTGGGCAAAACCAGAGCAACATTCAGTCTGGTTTTCCTTGGGTCTTTTTCTTTAAATTTGACCTTTTCATACTCAGCTCTGCTAATAAGCATAGTTATTGCTCTGATTTTAAGTTAAGAATGGTGGATTTTAGATTGCTGTTTGCTTTAAAAAGCTTTGATAACATTTCTTCCCTTGTTACTATACAGAAAGGAAGTGGAGCCATTTTAAACACAGTAAAGACCAAGGCTAACCCTGCCATGAAGACTGTCTATAAGTTTGTAAGTATTGAGTACTGGCTTACTACCGAGATAAGAGTCTAATTACAATTCTGTTTTAACCTTTCAAATGAGACTCAAGACTTACATCCATTTTTATTGGACTCATAAAATTACTCAAAATATACATTCATTCAAATTTGAAATTTAAATGAAAAAGTCGTTCTGAAATTTAAACTCAATTGAAATGCAAAGGACAATGGGAACTTGTGATTTCTTTTGAAAGTACAGATGATAAATTCTATTTATTACACAGAACTCTTTCTGGGAAATAGGGCCTGTGTGCTCTGCTAGGCAGCTCTACCATCTCATCATTGCTCTGTTGGAAATCATTGTTACCTCAGCTTTCCCTGCTTGCAGCTTTAACGGAAGAAGGGAATCCTCTCATTTTCCAAATTGTTTCCATCTTTTCTAAATGTCAATTAATTTTCCCTAGAGATTTCTTATACCTGCTTATTTAGAGCCCAACTTACTGAGTTATTCTTTAACTGGAAGTGTTTTCAGTGCTGTTAACAAACAGCTGGTGTGTTGCTGTGCTATCGTGTGTGGCTGCCAGCTCCACTCTGCCAGATCAAACAGCACAGAAGCAAGTGAGGATTTCTTATATGCTCAATTCTGGGAAATAGTGCTACAAAAAGCATTGAGATAACCACTCAAACTTGGGTTTTTTGCTGCCTTCCTCCAGCCTGAGAGAGAGGAGTAGGATGAGATTGGCTCTACTGAATGGAACTGGCATGCAGAGCAGTGCGAGGAGAGTTTGCAGGCTCACTGCCAGTGTGGAAGAATAGAAGTTTATAGCAAAGATAAATACTTACAGGGGAACACTGAGGCTGTGGAATGCAAAAAGATGAAGTATGTTTATGGCTTCAAAACACGGAAAACATCATTTTTGCAACAAAGGTGGGGTGGTGGTTTTTGTTTATTTGGGGTCTTTTTAGCTTTCTGTTTGTTTTAACATGTTTTCAGTATCTCATTACTTTTTTTTATTGCCATTTTTATTAACTGAAAACAATCTTAGTCACTGCTGGAAATAGAAAGGAATTTTAACTTAAATTAATTTTTTATGCAGGCAAAAGATCATGCAAAAATGGGAATAAAAGAAGTGAAAAACCGCTTGAAGCAAAAGGTACTTGAAGTTCTTATTCAAAATGTATAAGCACCACGTCTGAAATCCTTAGCCACTGAAAGCATGATGTGATCAATAGGAAGCTGTTTGATACAGTGTTGTTAACACACTTCAAAATGCATTACCAGCTGTCCTGGATTTTTCACACTTATAAATATTCACAGACAAAAAAAAATTGTCTTCAAATAGATTAAAGCTCTGACTTAAACCCACAAAAGCCAGAAAATTGAGTGTTCTGTTTGGAGTGGTCCTGCTCCTGTCCTTCATGCTAGGGCACTGTGGAAGGGGACTGCATGTGGACTGGGAGGTCTTCCCTACAGTTCTGGCGGTGAACTTTTTGCAAATGGCAAATTGTAGTTATTTTTGCAGTAATCAGTCAGGAAAAATAACATCATGTCTGTCTGCCCTTGGGAAGGGTATTTCTGCATTTCTTGAGTGTCTGCTGCAAAGTTCAGACAGGAAGGAATTTATTAGAGTTGGTGTCCTTTGCCAATTGGAATTATTGCATTAAAAAATACTCAAACTGTTTGTTGTTTCCCAAATCTGTGTGTTTGGAAACGGCAAAATTCCAAACTCCTCTGCCGTGTTTGAGGGATTGCTCCTCATAAACCACAGGTATAGTCACACTGACACCCACCTCATGAACAGATGGGTAACTGCCCTGAGTTATTGCAGATACTTCCTTTATTCTGTGGATCGGAGTTCTCAGCCATCGGGGGAAGCAAGACAGCTGACCTGCTGAGAGAAGGGCAGTTCTTATTCAGAAATTTGTATTCAGTTTGTTGCATGTGAGTTTGGAGTTTGGGCTTTTTTAATCTGTGCTCTCTCTGTAAATTTCTTCTCTAAATTTCTAGACCATCCTCTTAAATTAGGGCTACAAATGTGTTGGTGGGCAGACAGAAATGCACCTGAGCCTGCCAGCAGCCTGTTCCTCCAGAGGGGATTCTGTGCAGCCGGGCTGCGAAGCGAGGAATTACCTGTGTGCATTCCAACTGCTGTTCCCTCTCTAAACACTCTGCTGCAGATTCTCGTGGAAGATAAACTTGCTTTAGATGCTTTTATGCCATTTTATTTTATTACACTACATTATAGATGACCACTGTAGGCATAATTTGAAAATAATAGAAACATGAAGCAGTTTTCTTGTACATGGATTTCTTTATGTCATTCCATGTATTTCAGTTCTGGACATAACCTTCCTAAATAATAAAATGTTTGGCCTTCTCATGTGTGTTTCTAAAGCAATTGGAGCTGTGTAACATGACCAGTTTTTTTCCTGCATTTTAAATGCTAATAGAATTGTGTGCTGTTGTGTGACATTTGAATACGAGGCTGAGAAAAGCCTCATTCAGTCATTGCTTTGTTTCATTATTATTGTTGTCCTCCTGGTCTGTCAAGCAGCAAGCTTCTCTTTAAAAAATACACACAACATTTACAACTTAATGGCCCAATTTTGTTTCACCTTCCTTATTATGTGGTGTTTCTGTAAGTGAGATGCTTAAACATGATTGTTCAACATAGGCTTTCACAAGAGCTTAAAAGATTGCTGAGTAGTTGACACACACTGCTCTACCTCTCCTTCCTTTATTATTCCATCCTTTTCTATCCCATCGTCTTCTCCAGTGAATGCAGATAGGAAGGTAACTCTAAAATTAGTGATTGCTCTGTTAAAAGTGATAAAAATAGCGAACACTGTTTTGGTCACCCTCATTTTTAATCTAAATGTCTGTGCTGCTCCATTATGGGTCTGTTATGCACAGGTCTATTAATGCATCCTCCCCAGTTTTCATGTAAGAGCATTGTATTTATGCTGTGTTTCCTCACCAGCATGTGTGAGTGTTAACTGGCTGACATCCTGGTATCATTAAATACTTACTTTTTGCCAAATATGGGATGCTAGTCTTTCATCTTCTAAGGGTAACCTAAGGTTATTTTTAAACTGAACTTACTATCCACTGCATTTTAACATACTATTTTCCATTATTAATACAGAAAGTATGCAGGCCCCTGGTAAGGAAAAGTCAAATATAAACATCCCTTTTCCAGTTTTTGCTGCCAAATCTGAGCGGCTTCTGTACAAGATAGAATTTAAAAATGCAATAAAGCTGGAGGTCTGCTTCCTCCAACTCTGCATAGCAATGGTGACCTCTTAAATATAATCAAGAGCCCATTTTGCCCTTGGTCTGCTCCAGTCTTGGGTTTGAATTGCAAATGAGAAATGCAGGATTGACCTGTTGAGAGGTCACTGTGGTGTGTGTAAGGTCCTTCTTTAATATGATAGTGGAGATTGAATGGGGCTCCATTTCCATCCCTTGTTCATTTGTGGTGCAGTATTTCAAAGCAAGAGAAATAGTTTTCAGAGGATTCTTATGAGTGAGAGCAAATAATTGTTAATAGATACAGCCTGGTAGCTTTATTTTATATCTGATACAGTTCTTTTTTTCTTTTTTTTCCTCTTTTTTCTTTTTCATTTCCCTTTTTTTTCTCTGCAAAGGCTGCCTTTTTCCATCTCACAAATGGACTGTGGTGGTCAAGTCCCTCCGTTAGTGGCTCATTTGAAGCTTAACTGCATAGAATTAGGAAGAAGGAGGAATAAGAATGGTACCATCCTCAACTTTCAGTCAGGAGAATGGAGCTTACTGAAAGCTCTGGCTAAGACAATTTATATAAATGGTTGGGCACTTGGCATTAATGTATTCAACATTATTTTAGTTCCTAGATGGCTGGTATTCTAGAAACAATTCATTTAGAGCTTTATAACACGACCTGTACAATGTTCCAGACGTTCAGAATGTGTTTTGCTCCTCTCTAGCCAGTGTTTGCAGTCCATTGCAAAATTTAAGATCAGTTTTTAGTGTTTTTTTAACTCAAATGTGTTTTCATTGAAGGTAGAAAACAAACTAGGGAAGCAGATTTTGCTTTGATGAGTGAAGCTGTACTGATGATTTGTTTGATTTTTGGGGATGATGAAAAAATAGAGAGGAATCAAATAATTTAATTCTCATATTTTATTAAGCAATTTTTAAAAAATGTGTTGTGGTTGCTTTGGAAGTCTGTGCACCAAACACACAGGAGGCCTTAGGAACATGTTATCTTTTATATGCAATTATATCATCAGAGAAGTAGAGCCAATCTATAGTAGTAAGAGCTCAAGGATTTGCAGTGATCATTACTCATCTGAGGGAATTTTGCTTAATGGCTTAATCTCTCTATCTTTTCTCCCCTCCCATTCCCCTCATGTCCAAACTTTTGTGTCCTTTTTCTGTTTTTTTGGGAATTTCCTTGGGAAGGTGCTTTGCTTTCCATTGCTTCCCAGCTGTGTGCTGCCTTGGTTGGAGCCACAGCCCCAGGCAGGGCTCTGTCAGGCCAGGAGTTTGGTGGCCCTGGGTGTGCTGGAGCTTTGGCAGCTCCAGGCACCTCCACCCCCACAGAAATATGTAAATAGGGTTTGTGTTTGGTGTCCTTGCAGGGAAGGGTGCTGCCATAGGCTCGAGTCCAAAACAGGGCACATCCGCTGGGGACTCAGTGCTGTTCAGAGCTGGAGCAGGAGTTTGACAGACACTCAGGTTTCTTGTAGTGCCTTGTTTTGGGGCTCTTTGGTACTAATTCGGAGGACTTTGTTGTACCTTTTCAAGACAAGGTGGCATTGTGCAGCTGGAGAGCAGGGGGAAGAAAAAGTTTTTCTCTCTAGTTTGACCTTAACAAGTTGTTAATTCCCCACGATCCTTATGCCCATATTGGGGAACCACTGCTCTACCAGCTGGATCTAAAGAGGGGTCTCAGCTTCTCTGTGGAGCAGACAAAGCCCCTTAGAAAGTCCATCCAGCTTTTTGTTTCATTTGACCTAAACACATTAGGTCAGTGTGTGTCCAAAGGAACCATTTCTAATTGGCCATCAGCTTACACGGCTCATTATTGTACCTGAGCGAGCCGGGGGCTCGCGGGGCCGTGTCAGAGGTCAGGGAATCAAAGCCCTGCCGGTGGCAGCAGCCACCCTCAGGTCAGCCTTGCAGAGCTCCAGCGTGTGCAGCCTTCTCTCCATATTTACCCAGCATTATTTCCTTGGCATTGTTGCAGAGATGTAAGGTTTGGGGCCCACTGCGTTACAGACTGTTTCTCAACTCACTTTCAAACTCTTCGCTCCTTCTCTGATTCCTGGTGTCTGGCTGGCCTTTGTCTTTTTCAAAACCTGTGTTACACACCCGTGCCTGCACTTGCCAAGTCCCCTAACCTGGGCTGGTGGGTCACTTCACTTCTGGAGAGGAGACCTAATGTCAAAGCAAACAAAAAGTATTCTACCAGGCAGCCCTTGGTGTTGTATCCTCTCCTGGAGGTATATTCAGTGCACACAGACTCCAAGATGAAATGCAAAGCTAACTAAGCTCTGAGTTCCATCTCTCCTTGTCACTTCCACCAGTAATGGTTCTGCTATGGATAATTCTGTGCAGTACGTAAATGGAATTACTGTGTTCATTTAGGTTTACAATAAGCAGAATGCCCTGTCCCTGGGTTTCTGTTGAATTCATTTCTAAAACAGAAAATCTGAGCTATGTTTTTTTTCTCCACACGCACTTCCTGGCTTTTGCGTGTTTAAGTCAGCCATTTTAGTGAGTGTCCTGTTTGCAGCACTGGTACTGGGAGGAGAGAGGGGTTGTGTACAAGCTCCCATGGATGAAATGTTCTATTCTAACGATGTTTTCTTTTCTGTACTTTGGTGTTTTTTTCCCCTAACATCCAAATTGTTAGTCAGCGTTATCCTCTAGTGTGTCCTTTGTGCGCCTTCCCCTCACTCAGGAGTGTTCCTGGCCATGCTATTCACCTTTTCCTACCACACAGGACATTGCTGAGAACGGGTGCTCGGCAGCGCCGGAGGAGCCCCTGCCAAGGACAGCACCATCGCCACTGGTTGAGAAGAAGGACCCGAAATTAAGAGAGGACAGGAGACCAATCACAGTACATTTTGGTCAGGTAGGTCTTAGTGTAAAGTTTTTCTCAACCAGGCAAAATAGTTCAGAGAAAAGTCATGATAACGAATATGCCAAACGCTTCATTATTTTAAATTACTGTACTACGCTATTTTAGTCTTATTTCTGTTGTATCTGTTTAAAGGGAGATCCAAAACCTGAATTTTCTGGGGTTTACTGGTTCCTTTTGTTCATACAATGATTTTGAGGAAAATAAACCATAAGTGAATGGGGGGGGTGAAGCATAATTATTGTAGCAATTCTATAAAGTATTTTGTGGCTGTTTTAGCATGCAAGGTGCTACAGCCCTCAGGACTGAGGGTGTAGAATTTAAAACATCCCCTGTTATCTAGCCAGATCATTAGTGTCAATATGGAACATCCAACTATTAAAGCATTTGAACATTCTCTGAAAATTAAATGTGATGAACTAAGATGGAAAAATCAATTAATAGCTTGTTAGTGTACTCTGTATTCGGTATTGACAGCTGAGCTGTTCACATTAGTTACTTGTGTAATGTTTCTTTTGATACGTCTGCAAAACAGAGTTTGTGGGGAGGTTTGGAGAGCTAACTATTTAGAAAATGTAGTTGCTGTGATTTTTGTGGAAAAACACCCAGTATTTATTATTAGTTTGCCAGTGTTCCCCTATTAAGTGTAGCCTGACGCAAAAAATAACATGTTCACAGTTCTCTTTTCTTTTGCTGTATCTATTCTTTACTGTTCTGACCAGAAAACAGGAGGGAATATCTCATTTCTTCTAAGGAAGCAAACTGTAATTTTCAAGCAAGTGTAAAACATTATAAAATGTGAAGCAAACCAGTTTTAGAGAAGTGTCTATGAATAGAAAGCAGTCGGTGTGGCTGCACTGACTGTTCAGGTATTAGATGGGGCTACGTGAGGTCTGATCAGTGCTCAGAGCAGAGTTGTCTGCATCATTTTAGAATTAGATTTATTTCTTTCAGTACTTTCACCACTGTGCTAAATGTAAGTTCTTGGAGACTTTTTAAAAATCATTCTCATTCCAATTAAGTATTTGCAGTAGAGATTTATTTTTCCATTACTTTGTGTGCCAATACAGTTGAGAGGAATTGGGGCTGCTGGAGGAATGCAGCCATCTAGCTCCAGCAGGGACATGTTACATTTCATTTGAAGCAGAAATCAGATAATATTCTCAGTTTCTCTTTTAGATTTTTGTGAACGATGGATGGTTCAAACATTATGGTAGATTAATGAAATATATATTTGAGTGGTAAGTGCAAATTTAAATTCATGAGGTTTTTTAACAGTCACTTTCAAATTTTTTAATGATCACTTTTTCTGTGTCGAAAGAAACACACATCAGCTTTTCTGACCCCGGCTGTGGGGACAGGCTCGCTGGCTAAATGCTTATTGCAGTCATCACATTACAAATGTTGGTTTCCAAAAACTGATCTGACAGCAATTGTAGGGCCCTCTTTCTCACAGCCTTTGTCCTGGCACAGGTCTGCTTTTCCTGATAGCCCAATGCCAAAATAAAAATGAAATCGTGCTTTCATTCAAAAGGAAAAGATGTTCAGGTTTATGAAATATAGATTAAGGCTTTGGTGAGGAAAAAAGCAGCAACATTTACTGTATAAATGGGAGATGGCTTCTAACTCGTGATTAAAGGCAGAGATTTTAGTGTCACTTTTAACTCTGTCTAGAATACAGAAGGTGGGAACAATTAAAAAGGCACAAGAACTCTGAAATAAGGGCTGTTTGTGCATTCACAGCTCTTCTAAACTGAAGAGGATGAAAGAGGCTTTTTTCTCATTGTCAGGGGCTCTCTCGGAGTGCAGCATTGTGCGGCTGGCAGCGAGGTTTAAAATGCATGCATGCGCTGGGGGTCAGGGCCCCGGCTCGGGGCGCGCGGCGATGCAGGGAGCCCGGCCGCAGCGCTGCAGCGAGCGCCGCGCGGCCGCCGCGCGGGCTTTAATTGAGACGTGCTGTCAAAGTGACAAACACATTTGCATACAGTCTATTTATTTTCCTCGGAAAGGTCTGCAGTCTGCTGTTGGTTGAACATCCTTAATCAGCTCGCTGTAAGTGAGCCGGCAGCGAGCTGTCCTGTGCTGGGTGCTTCTCTTCATTACATGACAGATTAGCTAAAGGGGGATGGGCTAGCGAGCCAGCAGCAACCTTTAATTTTAACTCATTATCTCTCACCCTAGAGTGAGGGAGTTGCTGTGTTTTCCAAACACAGTTGTGTATCTGCAGTTGTTAGGCTACAAAAATATCAGTACAATACCTTGAAATGCCTGTGAAAGCACAGCCCCTCAGCTGATGGTTCACCAAAATTTGGCAGTAATTGTCTGACTGGGGGAGATTCTGTATGTCCTGGCTCATCTTGGTGAGTGGTGATCAGGCATCACTGGAGAGTCTTGTTTATTGCGGAATTGTTTAAATGATACTTTCTGTAACACAAAGACATTGTGGGAAAGCTCTCCTTGATGGTGAAAAGAAGGATTTTAGCCAGAGAGCCTGGGACAACGCGGTAAAGCTCTAAATAAAGTGTTCTTACTGCAGACACCACCGCGGGAGGCTGGGACCACTGCTTTTCCTGGGTGAGACTTTGCATGCTTTGCCCACGGTGTACCTTTCTTATTGATTCCTACAGCAACCAAATACAGGAACTATCGCCACAGCTCTGGGACAGCACAGCTGTACTCAACAAGTAGCAGGAGCAGTACAGGTGGATCAGGGTTCAATGGCTCAGGTTTAATTTTCAAGACAAGGCCAAGATTCAAAAGAGAGGTTTATAGTACTGAGTAGTGCTCTGTGTTTGGGGAAGGAACAAAGTTAATTATTATGGAAGATCCAGTGCTACAGAGAACATCTCTTGTGATTCTGGGCTGGTGGTTGGACTGGATGATCTTACCTGTCTTTTTCAACCTTAATGATTCTATGAATGTCCCATTACTTGCTTTCTTCTGTTTTTTGTCTTAAAACCTGACCAAAATGTTGTTAAAGCATGGGAACACATGCTGCATATTCAGCTGCCAGAGCTGTCCTTGGGATCCTTCCCAGTGTTCCAGGCAGGGCAGGCACTGGGAGCCCTGTAAGCCCTGACCAGGGCAGAGTGGGGCACTAAAGCAGGTGGTTTGTGACTCAAGGGTTTGGGGTCTTGTTTCCATGCCCACGCTTGTACTTTTTAGGTAGAACACACATGTCTGTGTTGTCCTGGAGCTGTTTGGAGAATAAACACCACACATGGTGTAACGGTGACTGATTTGAACAGGGTGCTTGTCCAAGCAATAAGCTGTTGGGGCTACTTTGGCAGGACCCATGGAGTTCATAAAGGATTGGTACCTGTGCCCAGTCTTCCCATCAGTCTGGGATGGGTGGTGTGAGCACACAGGATGAGGCCAAGGGCTTCAAAATCAAACCTACACTTAGGAACGTTGTTCCTTAGGAGCCTTCCCGCAGTCAGTAGCACCACGGATTTAGTACAATTAAACCAGCAAATGATAAGCTGCCAGAAACATCACTTGCTGGGAAAGGGAATCATTTCATTAGAAGCAAGTGATCCTGGCAGTTCTCTACAGCTCTTTAATTGTGTCTGTTATAATTAGAATGTCTTTTGTCAGCTTAGCTGGGTTTTTATTTTCTATGGCTTGTTTTTATTTACCAGCAAATAGGATATTTAATTCCATGTATGTACCAAAGGGTGTAAAGCTTAAGAAAATACAAAAGACTCTTCCACGTGTATCTTTAGTAGAGGGATTCAATCATGTTCCACTCTTGATGCAAACTACAGAGAATCAGTGCTCTTGGGGACTAATGTAAATATCTATGAAGCAAATGGAAAATGCACTAATGTGTTGAAGCAGCTTGTTTGACTGTAGAAAGGCTTCTCTGGGTTCTCTCCTCAGCTCATTCTGACTGCTGTTAAACTTCTGCAGGCCACAACATGGAAATTGCCATCTTATTTGCTGTTTTGAGCCCTTTTGCTGTAAATGAACATGTTCATTTCTCCTATTCACAGTCTGCACTTGGACATACAGAACAAACAACTCAGCTTTTGTAGGGCAGTGCTCTTCTTCCAGGAGATTAAACGGCATTAAGAGGTCAGGGGGAAGATGGGGAGAGCACCAGCCAGCTACATTCCAGGAATGCAGAACTGGATCGCTGAAGCCAGAGGCAGCAGAGGAGGGATTATCTCCAGGGTAAAAGGGATGAAGCAGGGAAGGGAGGAAGGCTCCTTTGCCAGACCCTGTGACTCCCTTCACACCCAGGTGCATCGGAACAATAGCAGATTCCCCTGGATCACAGCAGGCACTGTGTGGTACTGAGGTAGAAACCAAAGGGGAAAGGGGAAAACAAGTTCATTTGCTAATATTCGTATAACTGTATGCTCTGGTTGCAGAGCCAGCTCCTCCTCTGGCCACTCTGAGCTGCTCAGACAATAGCAGGACCTTCATTAAGAAAATGAGCCTCCCTTCCACTCTTCCCCATGGATGAGCAATGTGGGTTCCCGTTTCCTTTCTCTGGAGCCACATGGGGTTTCCTCCCTCTCTTTATTTGGTTCTTTATGGATTTAGCAAAAGTTTAGGTTCTTTAAAATTATTTTGTCTTCAGAAAGCATATCTTCTACCCTCATCTGTTCTTGCTCCTTTCTTTGCCTTTTCCTTTCAGGAATGAATTCAATGTTGCTTAGTAAAAGTCACCCCGCAAGAAAGACAAATGTCTTGGCCCAGAAGCACTTGTCCATCTAATGTCTGCTTGAGACCACTCAAAGGTCCCATCAGGTTCTCAGGGGATGGTGTTCTTAGTCAGAGGAGTAAAACCAATGTCAATGTACAAGACAGTGATGCATTGGATTGAAATTCTGCTTTGTGGTGTGCGGATGAGCAGAGCTGGCAGTCCTCATGGTGGGAGTTAGGGATGGCCTGCACTGGCCATGTGTGCCCATCTGGGACAGTTGTGAGCAGCAGCTGCAGAGCGTGCCCAGGGTCTGTGCCCCTCCTGCACCTGCTCCCCAGGGCTTCCCAAGGAGCAGGCACAGCTGAGTTCTCTGCAGCCCCTGCAGCAGTGAAGTCCTGCAGGCCTGCTGCCATGCAGGAATTCATGCTTTGCAGTGAGATTGTGGCCCCAGTCTACATTCAGCAGATGTGTTCAGCCACCAAAAAGCACTTTGCAGACTATGGGTTTTAGTGTTTTCCAGCTGTCTCAGTATTTGAGGCACCCCTCACACAGGGATGTTAGGAATCACTGTCCTGCCCCGGGTACATCGTGTCAGGTGCTGCAGTGCCTGGATGTGTGAAGGGAACGCTGGCAGAGCCGACCTCCCAGGGCTTGTGACAAGCGACAGCAGCTGCAACGTGTCTGCAGAGTCTCCTTGTTAGTCCTGTTCTGCTGAGGAACCCATAAATATCTCGTAGAGAGAATCTTGGTCCATCACTGCTGGCATGTGGAAGGAGAGTTGTGCTTTATAAATAATACATACATAGAAAATAAATACATCAGTACATGCAAGGCTACCCAAATCACCTCGATTGACAACTTGAGGAGAGCTTGCAGTGTCTTATGCATGACTTGCTTCTCTATCAATGTAGATCAGCATCCAGAAGCTTCTTATGTATTACTTATGAAGTTGATATGTGCAGTTAGGCCAGAACAGTCTGATTGACCTCTGGGACTGGATTAAACCAGGAGGTTAAAGGGAAAGAGTATGTGAAACATATGATTCTTCTAAGTGCTGACCCCACTGTGACTGTTTGTTTGGCCAGACATTTTTTGGATTTGCCCTTCAGAGCTGGGCTGGTGAATACCAAATAAAACACTTGGGAGTGCCAGACTGCAAACAGAGGATCCATGCCCTTCTGTGGGTGTTTGGGGGAGAGTGTCCCCCCAGTTATGAAGCCTGGCTTGGTGAATGATGAAGCTGAGCGAAGCAGAGAGCCACTGCTGTTTATAGAATTCCTTAAATGAGAGACCATATTTTTTTTCTTTTTCTTTCTTTTTCTGTGCAATTATTCCATTTGCTAGAGAGGAATAGCTGTTAAGAGGTAATAAGGGATATGTCCATTTTCCAACATTTTAAGTCATGTGGGTTACGTGATCTCTTTGATTTGAATTCCAGCATCAGGACCACAGAAAGCCAACATAAAGCTGACAAAATGACCAGTTAAAAAAGAAAACACACACAAAGCAGTGTGGCTTTTTCCTTTAAATTTAATATTGCATTGCTGGATTTTCTAGTATTTTAAATGAAAAATATATGTAGTTAGTTCCATGTTGACAATGTCCTTGAGGATTTGACAGTGAGATTTTCCAGCAGTTGCTCTTCGTTAGAATCCTGGTGGTGTTTAATAAGGCAGCCAAACTGCTGGCACCTTGGGCTCGTGTTTGTTCTCCGAGGGCTCGGGGCTGCTGCAGTAAGCACATCGACCAGGGCTGATCATTACAAGGGCGTACGCCACCATGAATAAAAATGTCACACGTTCTCCCATCTCACAGCGGTACAAAATGTCAGTCCTGTCAAACAGACATTGCAGGTAGCACTGAGCAGTCACTACAAATTGGGAAGCCGAATATTCCCCCAGCTTTCTGATATTCTTCATCTGAAGCAGAAGAAAAACAGTTGTTAACCTATTAGCTGTGATTTTAAACTCTGCTGAGGTAGAAGATGGATGGGCTTTAACACATGGGGATAAATATATTCCTGGGTCTGGGGTTTTTTTGCAACATGTCTCTCCATCCATGTATGTTGAGGAATAGACAGAATGAAAACAAACCACAGCAAAATGAACCTCATTTTGGCAGAAGTCCTCTGGAAAAATGATCATCTCAGTGAGATTCTCTTTCAACCCCTTCCCTGTTTTACCTCTGTGAATAGTTGGACAAAAGCCCTCCTTGCTGGTTTGCTGTAATCCAGAAAGGGCCTGCTTCAATGACTTAAGGCAGTTTTCCTTCATGGTTCTGTCTGGTATGTAGCAACATCACAGAGTTGGGGTTTTATCCTCCTGGACAAATGAAGGTTGTGCTGCTTCAGGGTAGAGCCCATTGTGCAGTACAGAGTCTGTAGGATGCATTCTGTCCTGGCTTAGTGCAGCACCAGGAACATCCCTGTGTGTTCACTGGGTTACCCATCTAGGATTGAGGCATGGATATTGTCAGTGCAGGATTCTGCTGTTACTGCAGGGTCCAGAAAAAGATCTGGTACAAAGAGTCAAGTGCAAAGTGGTGCCAAAATATCAAAGAAGTTACAAGAAATTATACAAAGTCACCGGCGGTTGCCCAAGGGGACAAAGAGAACAGGTAAAAGGGGCTGCAGTGTTCTGTGTCACAGTGAATATCTCAAAGAAACGGGCTCAAAGTCCATTCTTGGTGTAGAAATTTCTTTGGTTTCTCTGACACCTTCTCAGGACAGAAATCTGGGGGGCGTGTGTTCAGTGTAGTGAATCGTGACAAGTGAATCTCTTGCCCAAACAGCAGCGAGTGCTGGAGCAAATTGCCAGGGGAGGCCTGGTGAGGAGCAGGGGTGGCAAAGCTCTGCAGGACCAGGGCAGAGCAGGTGGAAAGGGGATCAGCAGAACCCTGGCCTGCTCCTGCTTTGTGTAGTTACTGTCTGCAGCACGATCCTTCTCTATCCAGGGCCTCACTACATGGGAGCAAAGTGGAAACATGTGTGAGGCTTCTTTGAACCAGAATGATTCTAAATTGAATTAAATATTTTGTGTACTGTAGGCACCTGTTTGTGGGAAGAGGTACCAACTGCACATAGCTCAGTGTGCAGTGACTTTCAGACTGAGGTCTGCAGCACCTGGGCTCTGTGCCAGGTAAATAAGAGGCTGTTGACAGGCATCTCCTTTGGAAAATGTCAGGAGTCCTCAAACTGCAAAGTGTCAGATCATATCAGTTTAATGGTTCTGCGGTGGTTTACATTTTTTGAGAAGAACTGAGTGCACATATAGATGGGAGTAGGTCAGGGTTGGTGTTCAGCTGCTCAGCAGACAGAAAGTGAGAGTGGAGCACGAGGTGGTCACAGTCTCAGATTTTACTGATACCACTTTCTGTGGGTTTTACTGCTGGTTTATGTAGGACAGGGACTTTCCTGTCACTGGAGCTGGGAAGTGATCAGAAGTCTTGACAGGTCTTTAACCACAGATACCATCATATTCCTCCTATCTGCATCACAGAACAACTCATGGTACTTTGGGCATGGCCTGTCTAAAGCTCCTGAATTCACATAGAAAAATGTATCCATGTCATTCTCAAAATTATTCCCTTTTTATCTGTAATTTCAGACAAAAGAAATAAAATACCATTCGGTTCTACACCCTAGGAGTTTATTGTTTAAGGCATGAGTTTTTAGAATAGTATCAGTTATCAACATTAATAATCCACAGTGGTGTTCCCATGGTTTTGGGATTTTGGCTTTAGGCATTGCTGCATTTTGGCAGACTTGTTCTACCTTCCCAATCTACAAATGTGGCTTGGAGAATGAGGCATCCCTTAAAACATGGAGATTATTTTTATCACAGGACCCAGCAGATTTCCATTGAAGTATTTCAGAGTGTAAATTAAAAATATATGCTGTAAAGCATACACTGTTCCTGTCATCCCAGTTTGTGAGCTGTACATATGGGAGCATGTAAAAAGCAGAGTGTGCTGTGCAGGGATCTGGATGGATAATAAAACAGCTGCCTCGTAGATTCCATCTGCTTTCTCTACTGTATCTTTTTAGGTACCAGACATTTTTCAGTGTTATTATTTTCTCCCTTTTTTTTTTAATTGAGTGTTCAGTTGAGGTCCAGCATGTTCTCCCAAAGTCAGCGCTTCAGGTCTCTTGCAGCCTGGTGCATGTGAGCCTGGCTTCATCCAGCACAAGGCATCTCTCTCCTGTGGCTGCTTGACTTTAAAGTATTTTCAAAGCAGTCCTCAATTTCGGAAGGAAATAAGATAGTCATGTAGAAAAGCTTTGCTTTGGAAGTTATTGGAAACACTCTCACTGCTAATTGAGAAAGAAGTGTTTCTCTTTCTCCACATAGTGACAAACCCGTTTTCATCTGATTGTGTTTCCTTTGAGCATTTCCTTCGGGTTGCACTTGTTGCTACACTCGAACTAGCACCTCTAATTTACTCACAAGGCTTTGTTTTGAATACCACTTTTAAAAAAATCTCAGTAGACATCCACAATTAGTTTGAGATAATATTCTGCCCACAAGCTGTTATCTTGCAGCCCAAAAATTATCCTTTTGTAATGTTTTCTCTAGTATAAAACCCTAAATAGCTGTGTTGTGAAAATTCCTTGGGTTTATAATAGCTACTTTATGAGACGTGGGAATCTGTAATTTTTAAATAGTATTTTGATAGTGTAAAGGTGAATGTAAGATTTTTCTTGCTCCAGCATCTCATAGCTTAAAGTTACTTGTCTGATAATTAGTAAAGCAGTGCCAGATCTGCAGTCATAAAATTGGCTTTCTGCAAATTTTCTGTCTTGTTGCTTTAGAAGTATTTAGAACAAGACAATTAAGCAAATATCCAGAGGAAAAAGGTATGCTGGTAAACAGCTATCGGTGAGAAAGTGCTAATTTAGGCATTTCTCCCCTTCACAGGAACAGCCATAGTACACACGTTTAGGACCATACCTAGAATAGCAATTTAGCAGCTTTTAGCGCTGCAGCCATGTGCTGGTTAGTGCCCGTTCATCCCCACAGCCCAGGTAATTAAGTTGATATTCCAACACAGCTTCACCTGCTGACCTTTCAGAAACAATGTGTTTTGCTGCATTAACAAATTAACTTCAAATCAGTGGCTCTCCTGGTAAACACAGAGAGTTTGACCATGCTTGCTTGTGCCACTGTGGTGACAGACAGGAGCACCAACACTGGCAGCGCAGCTCTGGTAAAGTCCCTGATCCCTGCGGGTGCCTCCCCGCCGCCCTGGGCCTGCCCTTGTCCGTGTTCACAGCCCTGCCTTAGCCAGGCCTGTCCCTGCTCAGTGCAGAGAGCCCTGCTGCCAGTGGGCACTTCTGTCCTGCCCTGCTCTGGGATCTCCTGGGGCTCAGCAGTGCGGTGTGTGGGCAGCACATACACACCTCCCAGCAAACCCCGTTGCTGGGAGCACTGCAGTGGGTAACTGAAATTGGGACCTGAGCGCTGGATTTGCCTGTGTTGTTACAAGCACTGAGGTCACAGTTCTGAGAGTTAACATGATGCCTGGGTAGAAGTCCAAGAGACAAAAAAGTTTCTACACCTTTAATCTTTTCCCAAAGCAGCATTTGTATGTCTTTATTGTGGAAACACGTAGAACTATTTTTTGATCAGAGATGAAAGCTTAATCATATGTGATATCTAAATCTCAGCTGGAAAAAGTAATCTAGTGACAGGATAAGGAAATAAAAGAATTGGCTTCTGCAAAGGAGTAGGTTATTGTAATATAAATATATAGAGTATTTGTTGTATGTTCATTTTCACTTACACAGAACTAAAATGATACTTGCACAAATAACTTTGAGTTCTAGGCTATGATGGTGCTTTAAGGTCTGACTTGTAATTGTTGGTCACTTCGGAGTAAAATCCAGGGCAGGATCTGAACATAAGCACACCTTTAAATGCTTGAAAAGGTTTTTTCCATGCTCTTAAATGTCTGGTTTGAGGCTTTCTCTGTAAGTTTTCACTAGCAGTAAAATCACTCGACATTTTAGTGGAAGTGTTTTTGAGTATCCTGGTTTCCATTTGTGTAAATGTAGTGTAGAACACCTGGACATCAAGGTCCAAGAATCCACCTTGAGCATGTTTGTTGTGTCAGTAAATTCTGGCTGGCTGGTTGGAGCGCTGTCCCTGCTGGCTTTGGGGTGGCAGGAGCTGAGTTCGGCCCAGGCACACATGGTACGGGTGCTGCCAGGGCACTTCGTGGGCCGGGAGGTTTGTCACTGGTTTGGAAAAACAAAATAAGAAAAGCGGGATTTTGTGAGGTGAGTATGAAGGTAAATCACGTGCTGTCACATGCTCATGCCACTTTTGCCAGGACATCAGAGGTGTTTCCATGCAGGTGACTTTAATTTAGTCTCCACTTTGCTGCAGCAGCACAGACTCCGCCCGCCGCGGCCGCCGCCCCCAAAGATCCAGCGCTCCTCCAGGCCCGTGAGTAGCTGGGGATTGTTTCACTGCCACAGCTTAACACTGCCTGAGTTACGCTCTTCGTTGCACTACTAAACCCTGGTAGTTTGGATTGTCAAACTCTGCACAAAAGCCATGTGTGAATTATGCTCCTAAACTGCCTTCTCTCTGCTGCGGCACAGCCCTGGGACCCGCGGTTGTTCTGCTTTTCTCTGGCGAGCCCTGCCGCTCTCGGGCAGCTCTGCAGGTAACTGGGGCTGCTCTGGCCACGTCTGGTTTGACTTTTGCGGTGATTTCTTACACACAAAGCCCTGCTACCCTGGCTGGCAGAAGTTTTTAGCCAGTGAGCTTTTGAAGACTTGCACTGAACTCAAATCTGAAAGGAAGCAGAAGTCTGAAGAGAAAATATTTATTCTCTGCAAGTTGCACTTTAAATTAATTTGGAATGCCTAATTCTTCTCCATGGCACAGATGTGAATAGACTTGAAGAAAGCAAAGTTGGTCTTTGGCAGGAGAACATTGGTACCATGTTATGGATGACACACACTGGGTAATTCCATGGTGTAAAATGAAGCCACAGCAGGTTGGCCAGAGGAAGGGACTCTTCCATGGAAGAACTGCACAGAAATTATTGGCAGTGCCTGTACTGTTAGGTAGGGATACCTTATCTCAGCAGTATTTCCCCCAAAACACTTGCTGTAGAACAGTTTTTGCCTATGGACTATGCAGGATGGCATTGAAGCTGGACACCCTTCAGCTGGATGCAGCTGGGTCTGCACCAGATTTTAATTTCTTTAGAGTCACAGGCAAGAAGTATCAATTTAGGAGGGGTATTGGTTTTTGCCACAGTGTTACAAGATATTTATGTGTATTCAGGGCTTCAGGTTTATGAATATAGTTCCCCCCAAATCATCTTACTTCTTGCTTCCTTATCCATACACATACATACGTAAGAAAGAGAGAGATGCAAGTTTTCAAATCTAATCTTGCTAAAACTTGTTAAGATGTGTTTTGGATGAGCAGGTAACTGGTTAACAAGTGCAATTGGGTGTGTGTTTTAACTTTTGATCTCTGGTGCATGTTCCTGTGTGACATTTCAGTGGCATGTCTTTCTTCTCCTCCCTCTTTTTAACTCTGGGTGTTTAGCTTAACAGTCATTTTTATGGATTTTTCCCCTGAAGATTTCTGTTTTCTGTGTTCAAAAAGTAGCATTGACTATGTGTGTTCTCTTAAATGCAATGGACATGGGAGACCCTCCCAGATGTGTTTCACTAGGATCAGTCTTTCCATGTGCTGTGGGGTTCCTGTAGTGCTTCCATATCCTCCACATTTGGCAGGTGTAACATTTGGCATGTTGTGATTCATCTGTACCAAAGTTGCTGAACTGTATTGTTCAGATGGAGTCATTTATTATGTGGAAGTCTTGTTAAGACTGTTTAATCTCCCAGCTGCAGTGTATTAGTAGTCCTCACTGTAACATGGTTGGTTCAACTGTCTTTGCTCCCAATGTGATTGATAAAAGGTTGGAAATGTAATAATGAAAGCTCCTGTTGCATTCCTCTGGCTGTGTCAGTAAGTGGAACAGAAAGGCTTCATTCATCAAGAGGAAATTCAAGATAAATGTAAATTATTATAATCAATCCCAAAAATATGCTTGCACCAAATATACATAAATTTGTTATTGTTCAGAACTGTTATTTGGCTTTTAGTAGTTGCAACACATTTCTGTATGTGTAAATAATACTTTGTGCAGGCTGCTTTTTCCCTCTCAGGCTTGGCAGCTCCTACAGAGGTGGGTATCAGCAAGTGATTTATCCTGCCCTTGAACACAAGCACTGAAGGAGGAGACAGGTCCCTCTGCTCTTCCAGCCAGGGCCACATAATACCAGAATTCCTGAGAAGTACTTTGTGCTGCAAGGAGGAAACCATGGGCACTAGTGCTTGCAATATGAGTAATTGCTAATAATATAATAATAAAGCCAAAAACACAGACCAAAGAAAGGTTAAGGAAGCAGAACAGAGATGTTCTTTGCATTCTGCTACTTTGGAAATGAGTGGTGGTGGTATTATGAAAGAGAGAGCGTTATTGCTTCTAATTAATGGAGGTCTGTTTGGATTAATAGTGGCTGTTTGGAAACTTTATTCAATTAGAAAAAGTTAAAATATAATAATTATGCGTAAAGTTGATGAGGACAGTAATAAGCACATTCAACCCTTCTGTCCTGGAAGTTTACCTTTTTTCTTTTGGCTGTGTGCTCATGTATTTCTTTCGTACTTTTGCATTTGATAAACATTTAACCTTGCCTCTGTTGCTATGTGAGACTCAAAATCCAGCAAGAATTGACTCCATTCCTGGCTTTTCCCTGCAGTTGCCTGTGAACAGTGCTCTAAATCCCGCTCAGCTTTGTCACCCCGCACTGCACTGGGCTGGGGGCCCCCAGAGCCACCCCAAACTCTCATCTCTCTCCCTCCTGGCAGCACACCCACCCGAAAGGTGAAAGTGTTCCCAGCACGCTGACAGGCCAGCTTTACACATCAGCTCCCAGCTCCCATTTAATTAAGCAGCTTGCTTTCTTCCTCTCTTTCCCTTTCTCCTTCGCGCTCTCCTCTCCCCCGTTCCTCCTGCCTGTCGCCCCCCTCTCCCGCACTCCTCTCTGCGGTCTCTCCCTGTTTTATCAGCCCTAATGAAGCAGTATTCTTCATCGATCCTGCTGATTGCCAGCCCATTCCTTTTGTTTGTTGGCACCGAGCCATTCTGCTGCGCTCTGACAGCTCAGCTCCTCTAATTAGCTCTGTTGTTCTTTTCCCCATGTTTCACCACGTTGCAAGTTCAGTTGAAGTTGCCACAAACTTAATCCTTCCATTCCTGCCATAAATTCACATTCTTAAGCTGTCTTTATTGTAGAGAGGAGCAGCCTTGTGTGGGGACTGATCTCCAAGACCTTAACATCTGACCTTTTCATAAGCCCCTTTTCCTAAGAAATAGTGGCAATACAGCTTTGGATTTCTTCATCATATCTGCTGTGCACCATTTCCTTTGAAATGAAAATTCAATGCAATAATGCTGCTGCTATTTTCTGCATACTGGCATGTAGGGCAGAAGCTCTACACACAATTTGGTGGCTTTCTCCTGGCAGGAAAATTTGAGGTTTATGTGCCTGGGAAAAAAAATTTGAAAAACAAACCAAAACAGACCTGGAAAGCTGCCCTCCCCCAACAAATACTATTTTTTAAAACTTCTTTAGTCACCCCAGAGGGCTCAGGCTGTAAGCCATGAACAGCTCCTTTCTGTTGTGCTTGGTCAGGAGCTGAATTGTATTTCCAACTTTATTTGGGTGTTTGGAGATTTCTGTTGAGAAAATTTCTGGTTTCTGTTTGGGGATTAGTGTTGAGCCGAGCCAACAGATCCGACTCTATTTCGGGTAGAGTTGTACTTTCTTAACAAAACATGTGAAGCTGGTATGTACAGTCTGCCCCTGATGCTGCAAATGCCCACATTTGACTGGCAGGGGTAAGTTCAGCTCAGGATTCATCACCAGTGTCAGCTGGCACATACACAAACTTCGAGCACAAATGCTTATTCCTTTCCTTGAAATAAGGCTTGTTTGCTTGTGGAGATCCTGGTCACAAATCAAACTGAATTTCCGTACATTAGAAGGTGATGGATATGTGTTTGAGATTGGATTGGCAGCAACATCATCTTCCACAGAAAAGCTTTGGATTTTATTACAGACAACAAGAGATTAATATAGTACCAGGAGTGATAATGACTATAAGGCTGGCGAGGGTTTGTGTTCAGCTGCTGGAAGAAAGCAAATTTTTAATGAAGAATGAGCTGAGTTTTTCATGTTAAAACATTTATCCTAAGTACACGTTTTCAGCACTCCCTTACACAGAAGTCCCCACCTGAGAGGTTGGGTTCTTAGGAGCAATGGCAGAAGGGTCATGGTGGCAGAGCTGAGCCCCACTGCCCAGTGCAATGTCCAGAGCACACAGACATTGCCAGCTTTACTCTCACCACCGACCACACAGGGGGAGGCTCATGCTTAGGGAATCTTTTCTCCACAATTCAGCCCATTCCAAACAGGACAGAGCAAACAGCAAATAGTTAGTGACAAGGGTATACGTTTCATTTGCAAGTCGTGTGGTTTGTATTAGTACTTTAGATTCACTGATGTACCACATTCATGTGTAACATGGTTGTGGCACAAAAGGCAAAGCAATGCTGAATGGAGATCCCTGTAGGATACTGGTGGTTCTCCACATCTGGGTCAGGGGAAGTGTTTGATGAGATGTCTCTGTGCATGCCACAGGTTCGCCCCCCAAGACCTCATGTGGTTAAGAGGCCCAAGAGCAACATCGGTGTGGAGGGCCGGAGGACCTCAGTGCCCAGCCCAGAACAGTAAGTACTGTGCTGCTCTGCTTCTCTCCACTCCCATCAGCAAAGAGCGTGTTCCGAACTGGGGCTCACCAAAGGAGACTTTAAAAAATACTACAGATCAAAGTTAACTAAGTTTAACTAAGAAAAATATTGATTTAAAAAAAAATTTTGGAACATTGTAGAGGAAGTGTGACAAACACACTGGAGGGGCATCAGTGCATGGACAGCTCTTTCCAGCCACACCAGGGTGGGGACATATGCTGGCTTTGGCCTAAACTGAACGGTGACTTTCCCTTGTACAGGAATATTTGTCCATTTTACAGTGGAATTTGGTTGCCCTCTTGTGGAGCAGATGCAGCTCCTGCAGAGGGCTGTGCTGGCCCGGCACAGAGGTTGTGGGGATTTTTAAACTAAAAGCATTTTCTTAATATTTAATCTGGTGACTCACTGCATGTAGGTGGAGGATAATTGAATCAATTTAACATTTATGAGTGTTCCTATGGAGGATTCTGCATGTTTGGGTTCAAAAGCTGCTGACATTCAAAAGCTGCTCACTGCTAACATGTATCTTCAAATCCTGCCACTATCAGACCACAGATAAACATAAACACGAATGGTAAACATTGTACTGATGCTGGAAATATATTGTATTTTAATTATTTTATTTGGGTCTAGTTTATTGCTGCTAATTTTAGTGAGTCTTTACAGTTAAGCTCTTTTCACAAAATACAGCATTTTCTTTATGTTTCCCACAAACTTTCTTTTTTCTCTCCTTGCAAGAAGTAATCTTTGTATAAGTGTTTTGAAATGGAAACAAGAGAGGTGTTGTCTCTTTAAAAAATTTACACTGTTTTCCCTCTCTTTCCTAACATTAGAATGAGTGAGAACACCATAATATATATTTTCACTCATTTTACCTAGTAGCATTGGGGTTTAGGAAATTTATATCTTTAGTTATACAAGTTAATTCCTTTTATGTGTGTAAAAGAAATACATTGTTTTGGGGATGTCTGTGCTCATTTTCTAATCAGTCTTCAGTTAAAGCACAGGGGATCAGGAGCAGTGACTTCAAAGAAAACCCAAGATCGTGGCTCATGTCTCTTGTTAAACCAGTGTGTTTCCAAGAGCTGGGGGCAAGCACTGTTTTTCCCCAACAAAATTTTTGGTGTTTTTTTTTTTCTGTTTCAATAGCAAATTGGGGGATTGTAGAATTTTGTCGATAATTTGAGATTTGTGATGTCTGATTCTTAAAATTTGTCATAAAATCTAAAATTATAGTATTTTTGGAAAGCTTTTTTGGTTTTAAGGTAAGAGGAATCATTTGTAGAGGAGAGCTCAGGAAATGCTGGACACCACCTGGGGCAGCCCTTGACACATGGGCTGTGCCTCCTTAGACACAAATTAGTAGTCACAGAAAGAAGGTGTGTTTTTAACAGACAGGCAGTTTTTCGAGAGCTCCCTTTTATATCCCAGCAAGACTTCCTGTTAAACGTGGAATAGGCTTCCAGAGTGCTCCAGGATTGTGTCCTGGCTGGCTCCAGGGCACGCGGAGTGGGAGGAAAGGAACTGGGCCACTCGGGGTGTCAGAGCTCTGAGCTGCAGCCCGTGCTGGGACATGTCACTGTGGTCCTGCAGCCCCGGAGGGCTCGGCACAGGAGCTCTGCATCCCCTGGCACGGGGAGTGCCCCAGCAGGCACTGCCCGGGGTTTGGGATGAGCTCGAGGGGGCTGTGTGGGATGGGACAGGCTCGGAGGGCACTGGAAATTCCAGATGTAACCGGGCCCTCGGGGCCCTGCCGCGCAGCACCTGGGGCTGGTGAAGCTTTTCCATGTTCTCACCAAGCAGGGAGCTCTGACTGACACTGGGTGTGCAGGATCTGCAGGAAGGAGTTCCAGGGGTAGGTCTGTGCTGTGTTCACGTGGAAGAGCTCCCAGGTAATCCCCTCAGTCCCAAGCCTCCTATCTTAGAGTGGCAAGAAAAAGCGTGTGCATCCAAATCCCTCGTTCTCTGCATTTTACTGTCTAAGAGGGACAAATTCTTTAATTCCCTAGAGTTTCTATGTAGCTGTTCTTCAAAAAACTATGTCAATAAAAAGTAATTCTTCCTCAAATCTTGGGAGCCCTTTTTGGGAGAATGACAGGTCCATACACCCCTTTTTGCCATAATCACAATATTCAGGAAAAAGCAATACTGTAATAAAATATACTAATTTAATTTTCTCATAATCAAAACATCCTTTAAAATTATTACAGAATTCTCCTTATTAATTCCCATATCCTGCACTCCCATTTTCTGTATATATTTTTTTTCTATCTCAAGTACATTTAGGTGTCAATTAAATTTGAAATATCTACATTTGTCAGCATTTCATTTTTGGCCAGCGTGATGTGCTGCTGATTTGTCCATGCATCCTGACACATGAAAAAGCTCCCGAGATGCAGATCTTCCTCATTAAAACGGAGCCCCCGCTCCGCGCTGGTGCCGTGCCGTGGAGCGTCCCGGCCGCGCGGCGCCGGGGCTGCCACGGGCTCTGCGGCGAGTGGCGCTGGCAGCCCCGGGGGCACAGGCACGGGCACAGAGCGGCACTGGGACAGCCTTCCCTTTTCCCTTCCCCTCTCCAGCCCCTTTCCTGCAGCTCTGCTCTTGCAGCTCTCCGTGCAGGGGGTCCTGTGAGGGCAGAGGCAGCCGCGGGAGAGCTCCCGAGCTCGGTTCATGACGGAACAAGCACTTTCGGGGCTTTCTACTGCCTCAAGCCAGTAAAAAAGTAGACTTGGACAGTTTTAGGTTGTTCACAGGGCTGCTGGTTGCAGGGTCCAACTTCTCTTTTCCTGACCTAATCTTTAAGAACCGATTGTCAGTTAACTGCTGAAGAAAGGAGCACATACACCTTACTTGACAAACTGCATTTCATACCAGTCCTTGGATAGCTTAGGTTTTATTGTAGAGTGAAGCACTTTCAAATGTGAAGAACAGATACAAGTAGGAGCTGGTACCCTGGAGTCAGCCCCTCTTGTGCATCTACATGTCTACATGTACAGACTACATGTCTGTAAAGCAAAGAGCGAGATCTAATGTTTGTCAGAGCTAAGGGAGCCTGAGAGCAGAGGTGTCTGAGGAACGGAGGTGCCCAGCTCTGTAGGGAACGTGGTGGGGAAATGTGGTTTCTGTGTTGTCCCCTGCGCTCCCTTCCCTTGGGCAACCCATGGCCCTGGGCCCCTAGGAGAGGGGTTGTGTGTGTGCCTGGGCAGCAGAGCTCAGCGTTCCCTGCCCAGCTCTCCACTGTGCACTCAGTCAGGGTCAGGATGATCTGGGTCTCTGGAGTCCCTGGTTTCTGTCCTTGGGAGCTGTCACTGTGAGCACTCGATAACTTCCTTTTCTCTTCCTGTTCCCCAGCCTCGTAAAGCCCATGCGACACTATACAGTCTTCCTCTCTGAGGACTCCTCTGATGATGAATTTCAGCAGGAAGAGGATCCTGTCTCTGGCTTCTCTGAAAACTTTTTCTTCTCTGCTCCTTTCGAATGGTCTATCCTTCACTCTTTTGTTGTGTTCACACCACCTTCAGTCAGTGGGGTTTGCATTGCTCAGGGTACCTGCTCCTGTACTGGGATTTTGGAGATGCTCCTGGGGTGTCTGTGCAGTGCTTGATGAATGACCAGCATTTCTCCTGCTTGTTTGTTTTGATGTTGAGCAGCATGAAAAAGCATCCTCCTGCATGAAACACTGCAGCAACACACAGCTTATGGGCTTCCATCGACTCGAACTCTGTGGGATGTCATCCTTCCATTTGTCCTTTGATCCAACATGCTGCTTGTGCTCCTGTCAAAACCTTCCGCCATTCATTCTTGTGTGGTGCTACTGTACTTTTGGGTTGTCCTGTGAGCCTTGTTCCAGTGCAGTTATCAGCCTTTTCCAGTGTCACCTGTTTGATCCCAGCCTCTCTGGTCTGACAGGTATCACATCCCTGCGGGTGTCCTCTGAGGGCATTGAGTACAATCTAACAATTATACAGGAAGCAGGAAGTTTGTTTTGTCTATTTGTATCCAGCTTTTGAATTTGTAACTTGTACATTCCCAAACCTCTCTAACTCGGTCTTTAAAGACGGTGCTGAACAGCCAGGCCAGAGCTGCTCATCGGTGCTGTGGCTGGAGGGTTCTGTCCCCTGCCCATGGTGCCCATGGTAGGGGAAGGAGCACGGCCTGCCCAGGGTGCCCATGTGAGGTGAGAGGGGCCCTGCCAGCTGCACGTTCAGCTGCAGGCGGACCAGGCTGGAGAAGGAGGCTGCCAGTGGGACAGAGGGGTCTGCAGTTGCTAAAATCCACTGTGTGCTGCAGACACAGGTTCGGAGGCTGACAGGGAAGGGATGTGTCTGCAGGCAGGTGGGATGGGGAGGTTCAGTAGGAAAGGGCCATAAAATGCTCCCCCACTCATGTTTGGGGTAGAGGAAACCAGTTTGTTTGCAGAATATCCCTTGCGGGGTTGCAGTATGACCTAGGGCGATGTGAGACTAAAGACATGATGAGGTTTGTGAGGTCCCCTCCTGAGCCATCTCTGTCTGCCTGGTACCTGCAGTGTCCCTGTCCTGGTGTGGGCTCAGTGCCTGCTCTGTGTGTGCTGGGGAGGGAAGCCAGCTGGGCCCTGTGTGAATTTGCATGATACAGATGTATTATGATAAAATATGGAAAGGGGAGGAGGGTTCTTCCATAGGATGTGCTTTTGCAGGTCTCACAAATATTTTATTTTAATTGAAAGCCTGTTTAAATGCCACAGCACAACTGGCTGCCAGTCAAGTGCCAATCCCTACAGCCACGTGTGGCACTAGTTGTTGCTAATTGGATGCACGTTGTGCTGCTGTTCTCTGTACACACACCAAAATGCAAATGTGGTGATTCGTTTTTTTGCTGAGGTATGTGCAAGAGAAGCATCCTGCTAGCTCAGCCTTGGCTGGGGACGTAAAGGAGGTGTCTCCATAATGGATTGTGGTGTTTCTTGATAAGATGACACCAATGAAATCATCAGAGCCTGCACAGTGTTCCCAATTATTGCAGGAAAACACTGAGTTATGTCGTGTGCTGAGTTAGCTTGAAGCCCGAGGATGTCAGTGCCTGAAAACACAGGGTGCAGAGACCGTGCCTGGCCCGAGGGGAGTCCAGGCAGCCAGCATGGGGAGCTGGTGTCCCATTATCCCTGCTCCGAGAGCTCCTTCCTCAGCCTGGCTGTGCCTGCATGATCACAGCTTTCCTCTGAGCAGTTCCCGCTTGCCTCTTGTCCTGAGCACCCTCAGGTGCCAGATCCCCTCTGCATGTCCTCCTGCCCTCGGGCACTGCTCCCAGCCTGCTCTGCACGGGGCTCTCTGAGCTGTATTTGCCACCGGGGAGCTCTTTGTAACACATCCAGCTCCTCAGGAAATTGTGTTCAAAACAAAGAATTAGAAATATGGTCATTTGCAATGTGAATTTTGGTTCTGTGCCAGGCCTCAGCCATACCGGGCCCTGAAGGAGTCGGACAGTGCCGATGGAGAGGACGTGGGCAGCCCGGAGAAAGGCAGAGAGCCACTGCCCCCGAGCCCTCTGCTCTCCAGCAAGGCCTCAGAAGTCAACCTCCTGGAAGACATCTTCCCCAGCTTGGAAGTAGAAGCCCAGCCCCAAACCCTGAGCCAGGCCAAGAGCCTAGAGGACCTGCGGATGCCCAAGGAGGAGGTGGAGCAGCGCTGCTCCTTCGAATACCAGGTCAGGGGGTTCCTGTGCCCTGAGGGTGCCACAGACCTCATTCTGAGGAACTTCTTCATGTTATTGGGTGGATCCTAATAATCATCATCATCATCTATTTTCCAGGGGTTTGCTCATGTGTTTCAAAATTAATTTCTGAATTAAGAAATGGATTAAATGGGACTGAATTATAAGTAACTGTTTCCTTTAAAGCCTTTTCTTCTGAAGGAGGGAATATTTACACTGTTCTTCAGAATCTGTTTTTCCAGTCTGTTTGTTCTGCTCTCTTGCAGAGAATGGATCTTGGTGTGTCTGAGAGGAACAGGATTGTGCCAAGCATGAAGCTGTCCCACCCTTACAACAAGCTGTGGAGTATGGGCCATGATGATATGGCTATTCCCACCAAATATTCCCAAAGCTCACCTGAAAGACCCTTGGCTGCCCTGGGTAACATGCCCCCCATCACCAGGAGACCCCAGAGCAGAGACAGTGGTCTGGGCCCTGCAGAAAAGGATGAATCCAGTCCTGCCATTCAAGGGAACATCACCATTCCTAGGCCACAGGGAAGAAAGACTCCAGAACTGGGGATTGTGCCACCACCACCAGCACCCAGAGCTTCCAAGCACCAGGCTCCAGCTGGGCCAGCGGAAATCCTTCCCACTCACGGGCGCAGCCCCTTGGTTTCAGATCTCATCCCAGAGCCCTTTGGGGCCGGGAATGTGTCCTCCTTAGACCCCGAAATGCAGCAGTCTGTAAACGCCTCCTCTCACCCACCGCAGCTGCTGTGCGGTGCTGCAGGCACTGCTGAGATGCTGCAGCCTGTGCGGGTGAAGACGGAAGGTGCAGGTAACGAGGGCGACCTCCTGCTGAGCCTGCTGGACCCGCTGAGAAGCACGGGCTGGCCGGGCAGGGCTCCCCAGGGCTCGGCCCCGCAGGGCTCGGTCCCCGTGCCCACCTTCGGTGCCCTGCCCAGTGACTTTGTGCCTCCTGCGGCTGCACCATTTGCCCAGCCCCTTGGCTATCCTGCCCCAGCTCCGCCACCTTTTCTACAGCCCTCCCCGAATCCATTCACCCAGACCCTCCCGGTGTCCCTGGTCAGACCCCCGAGGGGCTCCTTCACCCCCTCCTTAGGTCACGCGTACAGCTCCAGCTTCATAACCCCCACTGCCGGCTTCTACCCCCCTCATAGACCTCAGCCCCACATGGCCACGCTGTCCATGCCAAACCTGTTCAGCCAGGCTTCAGCTGTGCCAGCAGCTGGCTCCTTGCTCCTGCAGAGCCACAGCCCTTCTCCCACCAGCTCCCTCCAGCCAGCGTGTCTGGGTGGTCCCTCCAAACCCCGAACGTTACAGGTGGGCCAGCCCAGCACAAAGGTAGATCCCAAACAAGCGCTGGATCTCCTGGCCAGTGAACCCCCTCTGGTCCCTGCCAGGCCAGCCAAGGGCTTGGAGCCAATGTTACTGTCCTCAAAATCTGAGGAGACAAAAGATCCGTTTGAAGATCTGTTAAAAAAGACCAAGCAGGATGTGTCACCCACACCAGGTAAGGTGGAGCAGCTCAGAAAGCGATGGGAAACCTTTGAGTGACGCGCCCCACGGCATGGGGTCCTTTTGGAAGTGACAGAGGGTTTTTTTGGTTTTTTTGAGCCAGCATAAAACCAAGCATTTCTTTTAAGGAAGGCTGAGCCAGGACCGCTGCAGGACCATCACTGAGCTGCAACTCAGCACGAGAGCTTTTTGCCCACAGGTCAGAGTCCCCCATTGTCCCAGTCCCTGACCCTGCACCCTCACTCCCCGCCACCGAACCCTGGGATTCCTGCACTGACCAAAGCGTGAGGGGAGGTGGGTTGGGTTGGGCTTTCCACACACAGCTTTTCAGGCAGTACTACTGATGCACAAGTTCCTCTCTCCCTGTATTTTCAGCCCTTGGCACACCTGGAGCATGACACAGCACACTCTGCTGGGGTTCATTCCTGCCTCTGGGAATGGGCATCAGTTATTCTGGCATTACACACAGAAATCCAACACTTTGTTTCCACGTGCAAAGTGCAGCAAAGCAGCCTGACTTGGGCTGCACTGAACTGATCCCTTGGGCTCTGTTTGTGCTCCTTGAACCCCAGCCTCCCCAGAGCTGTGCTGTCACATGGGCTTTGGTGGCACTTTGGACTCCCTCCCCAAACACCAAGAGCCAGGGCAGACTTGTCCCAGTCCTGGAAACCACAGCACAAAGCAGCTGCTCAGGGATTGGTCCTGCATCTCTGTTGGGAAACTGGAAACACCAGCAATTGTTTTCATTTTTTTGACTTCGTTTTTGTTAAATACATCAGAAAATAGAGGCCATAAAGAGTATCCTAATTCTTATATGTGTATCTTAATATTATCTATCAATATTATACATGGCAGTATATGAGTGGAATGTAACAATATCTTACTTGATTATTACAAACAAAAAAGAAAAAACGTGGGGTATCAAGGTTCCCAGCTCCTGAGTGCAGGTGAAGGCTGGTGTGCTGAGGGGGCTGAGGGCAGGGTGTGTCCAGGAGGGGGGATGGGGCTCTGTGGCCTCGCTGGAGCCTCGGGCTGGCCCCACCTGGCCCGCGAGGCCCCGAGCGCAGAGGGTGCTGGGCAGGGCAGGGCAGGCTCAGCTGGGTGTTCTGAGCCCCTCTCTGTGTTCTCAGACATTTCTCACCAGCCTCAGCATCCCCCAGGAAAGCTGCTGTCTCTAATATTTCTGTTTCACTTCAGTGGTGCTTTTTTGGTTTGTTTTGTATCTGGGCACACTCTGGTGTAAAACCTGTCACTTTGGCAGAGGGAATCACGTCACCGTTGAGCCTTTGATAAAGGAAATCATCTTGGACACATGGGGAAATTCTTGTAAAGCTTTATCTGATTTCCAATGTATCTATTTTATTCATGTAATCTTGGAAGTTTTCTTACTCTGGGGAATGGGAATGGCTGTCTCTGTGTTCAAGTCTGGGCAGTACAAAAGAAAAATACTCTTAATAGCTGAAATGCTGCCGCTGGGGAAGACCACAGTATTCCAGGAATATTCTGTTTCTGTGCAGTGCTGTTCCTCTGACAAGCCATTCACTTGGATTTGTATTTTCTTTTTGTGTTGAAAGACAGATGGGTTTAGTATTGCATAGTAAAATATTTAAAGTCTAAGATACCAGTTCCATTTTATTTTATACAGTTCAGAATATGAATGTTATATATAATTCAGTCTGGCGTTTCAGAGCTCCTTTGCTGTGAGCTGGATGGTAAAACCCTCTGGGTTATGGAGGATGTGAATGGGCATTGGACAGTCATGCCTGTGCCAAGCAGGGCTCCACAGGCCCTGTTTAAAGTTGGTAATGTCACAGTGATCAGACACTGAGGAGCCCATTAGAGATGCTTAAAACCACTCAGGAAATTCTGTCCCACCGTAGTTCATTTTCATCTCTGGTTACTTTGCCTATATTATGGATCATTTGCTAAGTAAGTTTTGGGCACTGAAGACTATTAACACCCATTTATTGACCCTCCACTTTTTTTAGCACTTCTGAGATCCAGGAGGACGAGGAGTTTGTGACTTTCCTCACGTCTGGAGCAGGGTTTGCAAGCAGGAGACTTTTTTAGGGGTTTCTCGTAACATAGGAATTGAATTATCCCTAGGACAGCATTTAGGGATTTTTTGTCTTATTTAAACTCAGGAATTCTGAACATGATTCATTCCTGATAGTGCCAGATGCAAATAGTTTCCTTGTCTGAACCAGCTCTGAACCAGAGTTCCAGATGGAATTTGGATGTTTTTACTAATCCAGTATAAAAAGGTTCCTAGTATTATTCATCAGTGACTTTATACTCGACTTTGTCCATGTTCCTGTACTTGTCCTGGGTTTGGTACCACTTTGCTTATTTACAGCTGCTTCCTGCCATGAGAAGCAGTCTTTTTCCCACATTCCAGTCTCTTTATTGCCAGTAAAGTCAGGGATTGATGGTACAATACAGAGCACAGCTCAGGGTGGTTTCCCCAGCTCCCTCCCCTGGTGTTCAGCAGCTCTGTCCTGCTGCTGGGCACAGCTCTGCACCCTGCCCTGTGCTCAGGGCTCTGGGCTGGGACAAATCATCACAGAATGAATCCTTTAACTGCGAAGAGCCATCGAGGTTTGCAGCTGTGCACAGGGTGTGGCACAGACCTAAGCCATCCAGACAGCGAGGTGTTCTTCAGGGAAAGAGCCACAAGTCAACAACCAGGTCTGTTTTTAACCAAATTTTATTGTAAATTTCTTTTGAAGGATAGTCTAATTATTTACAAATTATAAAATGTACAATTAAAAAAGAAATCAGGATCATGATCATTAACTACAGCACGTCCAGTTTTGTGAAAAAATATATTCAAAAATTAAATATCAAAAGAAAGTTAAGTTCATTATTGAAAAAAAAACCACCTTCCATAAATTATTTTGCAGAAATGCTCAAGACACTGACAGAGTATTTTAACACCTTTGCTAATACTGGCTTTGGGTGCTTGGAATGCAGCCCTGAGGAGCTGCTGCCGGGGCACAGCTGGACCTGCCGGGGGCTCCAGGGATTGGTACCTTCCAGGGATTGGCAGGAACTCAGGAGCTCTGGGAACACGGCCAGGAACAGGGGCTCTGCCTCATTTCTGTGCAGTGCGAACACCAGGAGTGGAGTGGAGCGAAACAGCAGCAGCAGGACCTGCCCTGGAGTGCTGGGGTGGAGGTGGCAGAGACCCCAGACCCCCCTGGAGGTCACTGCACCCCCTGGGCTGCAGGAAGCCACAGCGGCCTTTGCCTGCCAGCCCAGGGGCCCCCAGGGCTGTGCCCGCCCCTGCTCCTGCCAGGAGAGTTCCCCACTCGCCTTCCCTCGGGCCCAGGAGGAGTTTGTGCCCTGTGTAGGCCCTTGGCCCCAGTGTCCTGGCACAGCTCTGCTGCCCTGGAGCCTCCTGTGCTCAAAGCCGCTGGAAAAGGCCCAGAGCAAAGCAGTGACAGAACTGTGCCAGCAGAGCCACTGCTGATGGAGAGAGAAAAGCAGCAGCAAGCTCCTGCCTGCAGCCAGGGCATCTCTGTCCCTGCCAGCTCCAGCTGCCTCCCAGACACAGCCAGCTGGGATCACACCCTCCACTACTAGAGGGAAGTGATCTTACACACAAAATAGTGTTTGCCACTCCTTTTGTTTTTTTTTCTAAAATTTTCATTCTTCTGTCAGCAGCTGCCTGTGTGCAGAGACCTATTCTTACACTGACACATCTGAGCATAAGTTCCGTGCTCCTCCCTTTGCTTGGAATTACAGAAACATTTATAGCTACAGTAGAAAAAAGATAAATCCAAACGCAGACCAGAATAAACAGCATTTTTTTGTGGCAATGAGCTACAGTGGGCAGGTTCCCACCCTGATTTTTAATAGTATTTTGGAGAATAAATGCAGACACTGTTCTAAAATACTCCTCATTGACAGTTGTAGTGATTATCCTGAAACACCAATGACTTTAGACCTTACCTGGCCTGCTGTGTTGCATGTCCTTCCACAGCCTCCACCACTTTATGCTAAAGAAGAAACAGCACATTCAACAGCTAAAACAGTAACAGAAGTGAAGCCACAAAATCAAACCCTTTTTTAGGGCAGTGGAAAACAGATGCTGTGTCACTTACACCAACCCTGGTTTGGGTTAAAGGATTGGTTAACTGAATTCCACTCTTCTGCACTACCAGGCCCAAACCTGTCAGTCCAGAGAGGTCAGTTCTAGAACTATTTCTTTCTCCTCTCCTCACCCCTGCAAGTACCACCTGATGATCAGCTCCTGGCTCTCACAAGGGTCAGTTCTGTGGTCAGCTCTGAGTCCCTGCTCGGGATGTGGCAGAGCCAGATCAAACAACATAGAAACATCCTCCTTTCACAAAGCTTAAACTGTAACTGGCACCTCAGGATCAGAAAGGCACTTAAAATATTCCTGTGGTTTGGTCTGGTCTCAGGGAAAGCTCCAGCAGCCATGTCCAGCACAGCCCAGTGGGCCTTAGTGCCATGCCAGCTCTGGCCCAGCTGGAAGGGCAGCAGCAGCTCTAGCAAGGATTTCCCACCACTCACTCACCTGGCTTAGCCTTGCAGAGGAGCCACAGGCACGTCTTTTTAAAAAACCATATTATTGACATTATTTCTGAGTAGAGTGGTTTCATTCCCATTCACTGGACCTGCCTCCGGGTGGGTTTTTCTGTCTCCTGCATGGCCATGACTGTTCCCACAGCTCGGAGCGAGTGGCAGGAGCAGGGGCCCAGCCCCATGTGCCCCCTGTGCCACAGCCACTGCTCCCTCCCCCTCCTCCCCTGGCCATCAGCAGTGGGGTTTTTCCTCCCCAGCACTGCTGCTTTTGCTGCCAGAGCAGTTTGATAGGAGTGGTTTGTGGGATGAGCTGCCCTGAGCAGCCACTGGAGCGGTGGGAGCTGGCAGTGCCAGCGGGCAGTGCCAGCAGCCCGTGCAGCAGCTCAGACTCAGCCATGCAAAGCTGCCCCCTGCCCCCCGGCCCCTGGGCAGCGCCCGCGGCAGCTCCGTGGGTGACCCCAGGCTCAGATCAGCCGCTCGGTCGGGGGCATCTTGATCACGTTCCACATTTCCACTCGGGCCCCGTCCTTCTCCTGCCGGCTCGGGCTGTAGGTTCCCTGAGTCGCTCTCCTCCTCTTCATGGCAATCGCCGTGGCTACAACCACTGCGAGGAGCAGGGCAGCCCCCGCAGCCCCGACTGCTCCCACCACGGAGGAGTGGCTGAGGTGTGCCCACACTCGCTGCTGTGGTAGAACAAGAAGTTACTCAGAGCTTCCACCGGGGCGCTGCTGCATTCCCATCCCTCGGCCCCCAGCGCCTCCCTCAGCTGCACTGTGCTGACAGCGGTGCAGGCAGGAGCTCCCCCTTGCCCTGTCCCCTCCCTGTCTCACAGGGAATGCACAGGAGGCTGCTGACCCTTTTCCTGCTCCCCTCTCCCCTCCATGCACCCCCAAAGTCCAGCTTCTGGCAGCTCCAGCCCTGGCCCAAACCCCCAAGTCCTGCCTGCCCCTTCCCTCCATGGTACCCGTGGGAATGTCTAAGCACCACACCATTCAACACTGATTTATACAAGGATTTTGGTCCTGACAATTTCCTGTAACACGGGGCTGTCACAGGGCAGGAGGTCACAGCTGCTGTTGCTGTTGAAGACTGTGAAAACCTTACACACCTGAGCTGAAAGGGTTTGGATGTTTTTCAGCTGTTGACAAAACCAGAGCAGAATATACAAACCAGCCATGACCTTCCCCAGCTCCTGAGTGGGAGCTGAACCTGCACAGGTGCCTCAGGTCACCCTGCCTTGAAAGCAGATTTAATGTGCCTCTCCTGCCTGGGAGGGGACTGCAGCCAGAGCCACTCTAGCTCCTGCCCAGCTCTTGCCGAGGAGCCATGGCCAGTCCAGGGCAGGGCAGGAGGGAGGGCAGAGGCTCCCTCGGAGCCACTGCTGTGCAGCAGTGCCAGGCCTGGCTGGGGTGGCACTCAGGGCACCACTTCCCCGTGGGTGACGTCCGAGTCTTCGTGGCCAGGCCTTAAGGGAACTGGGATGGGGTGGATCTGCTGCCGCCAGTGCTGGAAGAGCTCAAGGTCCAGGCAGACCTTGCAGGTGCAGGTGCTGGGCACAGCAGGGGCTAGATTAGGCGCTCTTCGGGCGGCACCTTTAGGACACTGTCCATCTCCAGCCGAGCTCCTGCCACCTCCTGCTGGCTCGGGCTGTAGGTCCCCTCGGACTGGCGCCTCTTCCTTGCCGTGAGAATCATGAATATGAGACCGATACTGAGGAGCAGCACAGAGCCACAGGCTACAGGGACAGCTACTTCAATTAGTGGGGAGGGGAAGAGAGCACCTGGAGTCCCTTTCTGTAAAAGAAATTAACGGAGAAACAATGAAACTCCAGAGGTTACAGTAACTGCAATAACTGACCCAAATGGTCAGATGAGAGGGAAAAAGATTTTTAGAAAAGCAAAAAAAAAAGCACTTTTTCACAGCAGGACAGCCCTCTAAGATGTAAATGCCAGTTTACTCAGCATCTACATAGGAGTCTTTAAAGGTGCCTTCTTATCAATATCAGACTAAAATATGCAGGTGCCACTGGCAAAGTTGCGAGTAATGTTGCAAAAAAATCCCCAAACTTTAAAGTTAATGCAGTTAATGTGAATTTTCAGTAACACAAAAAAATTTCCCCAAGTGGGGGAATGATATTAAAAGAAAGTTCAATGATGCCTGTAATGGCAAAGCAGATAATTGATTAAGCTGTTAAATTTAGCTGTGAAACAGAATTGAAGAACTTGCAGCAGGAAGAGGAAGATGTTGATGAGGCCAGGACATGGATGCAAGAGATGATAAAAAGCCTAAGAAGTGAGGAGAGAAATGAGAATTCTCTAGATTCTGAAGGAATCAAGGATGGCATGGAAGACAACAATATAACTAAACTGTGGAATTTCTGTCCTGAAAGAAAGCTTTAAAATTACAATAAGTTTAAAAATAAGATATTTCTTATTTGGCCACCTTACAGCAAAAACCAAAATAATTCAAGCTGGATTATTTACAGCTTTTGGATGCCATTCAGTCTGTGCTCATGTCACAAAGTAAAGAAGGAACATTCCCAGGGGATCTGGAAGTCCTTCTGTCCTTTTCAAATGCCTGAGGTTCAGGTGGATTCCCTGAGCCTGCCCGAAGCCGAGTGCCCTGCGGGGTTAGTTCCGGACCATGCAGGTTAGTCCAGCACCACGAGGGCCCAGCAGGGCAGCCCCTGGAGCTGCTGCTGTGGGAGGAGACAGCAAAGGGAGCTCAGCTGAGCTCCAGCTGTCCCTGGTGGCACCAAGCACCACTCCCAGCCCCTCCCTGCCCTCCCAGGGGCAGAAAGAGCGAAGAAAAGCAAGGGGAGGGGTGATAAAAATGAATACAAGGAATCCACAAGAAGTGTCCTGGGACAGAGGAGATAGAGATGTCTGAAGGAGTCTGTGCATGCAAACTGGAAATGTCAGGGTGACCTTGGCACGTGCATTAGAGCCCTGGGTAACAGCAACAGCAGCAAACCCCACCTGGCACACAGCCCTTTCCATGCAGGATGGGTTAGTACATTCCCAGGTTACCCGACAAGCTGCCTGTCCATGCAACAGCCTCCCAGAGAAGGCCGGGGTATGGATCCCATCTCCCCCCAAGGAAGGATCCCAGCCCCACCCTGAACACTTGGATCATGCACACGGGGACAGCTCGGCTGGGCTGGGGCAGTGGCGGCTCAGGGACAGACTCTGCTTTTTCACACAGACCTGAACCACTCCTGGCCTGACTTAGTCCAACTTCCCTTCTCCAAACATCCATTTCTACTCAGATGATCTTTGGAGAGGGAAGGGATTTTGTAACTCTTATCCAAGATAAAACACCAAATGAAATTCCATTCTCCAGGAACCTGGGCCAACTGCAGGAGTTGGATTACCATGCAAAGTGTTGTGAAATCTATGGAAATGTGCAGAGACAGCCCCAAAAGCCATATGGCAGCACATGCAGATACTGAGTATTTACTGCAGTTGTTTGTATGCTGGAGACCAATAAGCAGCAGCACTGCAGAGAAAAAAGTGTTAGGGATTCCCCAAGTGTGGTTTAGGCAGGACAGTGGCAGGGACAGCCCCAGCAGTGCCCTGAGCCCCAGGCTTGGAGTGGAGGGACAGGCAGGAGCCTGGCAGTGCTTACGTTGATGTCGCAGCGCTCGCCGGTGTAGCTGGCGCTGCACACGCACTCGTATCTGTTCTCAGAGTCCTGGCACGTGCCCCCGTTCTGGCACGGGTTCGGGTCACACTCGTTTATGTTGATTTGACAGCTGGAAAGGAAGAGTGTATTAGAATTGTCACATATATTCTTGTGCCATAGCATGCAAGATCATCCAGTCTAAAAAAAGCCTCTTTTTTTTGAAAAACGCCTGTTGGAGCTTTTCCAGGTGCTTTCTCCAGAATCAAACAACATGAAATTCTCCCCATTTCACACCAACCCTCCCGCTGTGGTTTCTGTGGGACTGAGCCCACCACAGGTCTCCAGCACAGGTAGTGTGCTTGAAAAAACCTGGAAGCAGTTCTCGCTGCAAAAGCTGGTGTTGGCAGCTGGATGGTCTAAAGCCTCCCTTTGCTCCAAGCAACAGCTCGTGTTCCCTTGGAGCAGCTGTTTGACTAGCACAGGGACATGGAGGAGGATGGAGCAGTGGCCCTGCTCTGCCACCCAGTGAGACCAGGAGCAGAGCCCTGGCTCCCCTGCAGCCATCCCAACGCAGCACTTACTTCCTTCCCGTGAAGCCAGGCCTGCAGGAGCAGTTGGCTCCCCAGCTCTCGGTGATGCACCTGCCACCATTCAGGCAGGTGAAGTTCTTGCCACATTGCTGAGGGGGGAACGGCCACCTGGGGAGAGCAAGGGACAGACTTTAGAACACACAGGTTTTGGGGAAGGACACAGTGTTCTGGGGCTCATGGGGAATGGGGCTGGCAAGGGTCATAAACACAGTCATTGGTATCTGTAGGAGGGAGTTAGACACAAGTGGAGAAGGGAATAGTCTCAGAAACCATCCATGGTATCAGACTATTCCTTGGATCATGCCCAGGGAACAGATGGGAGCTCTATCACTACTTGGACTTTTCTCAGACAGGCCTGTTCTTGCTAATGAAAATACAGACAGGGACACGACTGCTGGAACAGTACAGCCAGGCCCCAGGAAGGACAATGCCAGTACCAGGTAACTGTCTGCAGCAGAATGCAGCAGGAACAACAGGAAAGTCATCCTGGATAGATCAGATAACTGACACTCAGCCATGTCAGTATTTAATTTCATGTTCCTTTTGAACTGGCACAAGTTGTTTTGTTTTAGGACTATGGCAGAGAGAAGTCAAGTCCCAGAGAAGATGGACTTCTTCTGGAGAGTGCTAGAGGGAAATGACTACAGGCCAGAGTACACGCCCTTCAAAGAGCTCTGAAATGTAGCATGGGGATCATGCTACACATGATGAAAAGGAAGGATCCTTATCCTGTACGAGGCTGAGCCCCTGGCAGTGAGGGTTTGGACCTGGACAGCACCTTCCAAGTCACAGCAGAATTTAGGTGCTTTACCTATCAGATACTTGCAATGAAAAATTTTCCCAAAGTGTCCCAAAGTAGAAGTCCAGTTTATGTGGGGCTCCTCTGCCCCCCGTATCAAAGCAGCCCCGGCACTTACTCGCAGCGAGGTCCGGAGTACTGAGGGGGGCACTTGCAGGAGTATCCATAAACGCCATCGACGCAGGTGGCTCCGTTCAGGCACTGGTGCCGCACGCAGTCGTCCACGTTGATGTCGCACCTCTTCCCGATGAAGCCCCGGAAGCACTCGCACTGGAAGTCTGCCACGGCATCCACGCAGTCCCCGTGGACACAGGGGCTGGGCTGGCAGTCGTCGATGTTGGCCTCGCAGCGCTGCCCCGCCCAGCCCCTGCTGCAGCCGCAGCGGAAGGAGTTGAACAGGTCCTCGCAGGTGCCGCCGTTGAGGCAGGGGCTGGAGGCGCACACGTCGGCCCCGGAGCAGCCCAGCTGGGCAGTGCCCGGGTCGGCCTGCCAGAACTGCTCGGGCTGTGGGTACGGCCGCTGGGCCGGGAAGGGCAGGAAGATCCCCCCGATCTTCACCCGGCCCAGGCAGCCGGTGAAATTTTCGGCCAGAACGACCAACGCGTTGTTCTTGAGGAAGTCCAAGCTGCCAGCGTTGCCCTGCAGAGTGACGTTCACTGAGCCATCCAAGCGGAGCAGCCACCGGGAAGAGAGCGCGGCCGGCTCCTCCATGGACACGGACACGCTGTGCCAGGCCCCGTCCGTGACCGCCTGTGCGCTCAGGAAGCTCACACCCTCGATGCTGTTCCCGCTCCTGATGTCAACGAGCAGAGAGGAATTCTTAATGGCTACCTGGAGGGAATCCATCTCTTCCACAGCCTGAAGCAAAATAGCATCTTCATCCCTGGTTCTGAAGTCCACGTGGAGGCTACTCAGAGTTCTGGTCACTGATGCGTTGGTGGTAAATTCTATGGCAGCATAACTGTTAAATGTTGCATTAGCCAGACCTATAAATAAAGGGGGAGAGCATAAGGGATTTCAAAGACAGTTGGTGTCCTGTTTGAGCCAGACCAATGGCACACCCCTGGCAGGTCCTCTCCCTAAGAACCCCTAAGCTTAGTGTGACCAGGATTACAGGCGAGCTGCTGGCAGCCTTAAAGCTCTTCCTGTTTACAACTGCACCTCCCATAATCATATCCAGCTCTTAGGCAGCAATTTTTACTCCTCAGCCATGCTCAGTCACAGCTGGGGGCAAGGCCACAAAGCCCGTGCTGCCTGCAGCAGTGTGTACCTGGGCACCACTCCGTGTCCTTGCAGCACATGTTTGTATTGTATTCCCAGCACAAACTGGGAATACTGACTATAGACAGGGAACGTGGGGGATTTTACCAACACACAAGCAGGAGAACAGAACTTACACACATATCCTGCCACAACATCTATGCAGGTGGTGGCTTCAGGACATGGGTCACTTTCACACCAGACTTTCTCTTCACAAAATTTCCCAGTGAAATTTGCTGGACAGCTGCAATGGAAATCATTCCAAGTGACAATGCATCTGCCACCATTCTGACATGGCTCAGACTGAAAAACAAAACAAGGGAATTTAGGGGCATGGTAATTCATCTTGAGGTCTAAGAGAGTTTGGTAGAATTGTGACAATGAAGACAAGCACGAGCAACATTTGAATCAAGAGAGAAGGGAAATGGAACAGTGACTCAAAGCAGTGAGGGAGGCACAAGGGTCTCTGTACAAGGAATTCCTGAGCCACTGCTCCCCCCTGTGCACAGTACTGACCAACAGGAACTCCAGCAATTCGGCAACAAACAAGGCACGAAAGCACAGGCAAGGAACAGATGAAACAAAGTGTGATGCTCCCAAGAAGCTCACAAAGCTCTGTCACCAGAAGGACACCCCCAACACCATGGGTGTGACAACAATTCAGAGCACGGTAAGCAGAAGGGCAGGACTAGGTGGTATGGCCTCCCCTTCAGCAGGTGTGGCACAGAGGAGAGCCAGGCTCTGACCCAAGGGCACATGGAGAAAGCTCCTTCAGCTTCTACTGCTGAAGGGGCAGATTCCTGGGAAGTGGTTGCTGTGCAGTTGGAACAGGATGAGGGGAGTTACAACGTTACAGGTTAGGGAAGGGAGCCTAGAACCTATATTGGCTCAGCAAAGTGGAGATGGGCAGCACAAAAGCCGCTGCCCAAGTTCTAAAACCACAAAAACTACAGGGGACCTTGAGAAAATTCAGTGTTTAAATCATATGTAGCATATTGAGTGAGGTGGGAGCACAAAGAACCATGTATTGTTCAATACATCAAAAAACCTCTTTTTGGTATCGGCAACAGTCACACTTCTGTGGAATCACAGAACTACAATAAACCCCTGCACACACAGAGACAAACAAGACACAGACATACCTTGCAGGTGTCATCAGAGATGCAGCCATTCACAAGATTTCCAGTTTGAGTCCTATTGAGTTCCTCTGGCAGACTGTCATTCTCCACTGGGAAAAACTGTATCTGCTGGCTGTTGAGTTGGATGTCCTGCAAACAGCCCTTGAAATAGCCCCCCCACAGCTCAGCACTGTCGGGGTTCGGGTGCCCCCCAATAAACACTTCCGAGCCAGCTACCAGGGCTTGTGCTGGCAGTTGCCCCAGCTTCACATGTGTGTCTGACTGCAGGGCAGCAACAGAACCTCCCTGGAAGGACAGGGCTACCAAATGCCTTCTGCCATCAGCCACATTCCCTGGGAAGGTCACAGTGTCCGTGGGTGACATCTCTATGCTCAGCTGGCCGTCCCTCAGGTACAGGGTGAGGCAGGGACCTGTCCCATTGCACATCTGCAGTAACAAACCATTGGGCTTCCGGCTCCGCAGGAAAAACGAGAGGTTGAAGTCTGCACCAAGGCTGTCAGAAAGGGTGAAAGAGGCAAAGCTGGTGGAATTCTCTAAGCCAAATGTTGCTGCTGGGTGCTCTGGAAGAGAAAAGAAACAGACATGAGCTCAGAGATAAAGGGAATGCAACTCCTTAGGAATGGGGCAAATGTTTCTTCTCAGCATTTTCCACGTGTGCCAGGGTAATGCTGCTCCTCCCCATGGATCTGTGAAATTAAGAAGTAGGTGAATGTGTCATTGCTTCCTCTGGAGGGTACAAATTCAAGCACCCAAATAGCATGAGACTGAAATACAAGTCTAGCAGAGCCCTTGCCAATTCAGCAGATTTACTCAAGGTCTTTTGAGATACAGAGTTGCTTTTAAAATTTGTCAATTTGGTAACAGCAGCACATGCCATATTTAGGGCTCAGCAATGTTAAAAGAAACTCCAATAATATTAATACAAGCATTGCAGGAGTAAAAAATGCAAATAGATATGATTTTTAACTCAGAATTGTCAAAGAGCTTCCTTTAACACTTTATAGTTTATCTATAAAGCAATACATTCCTATTCACCCTCAACTCAGAAGCTCAGGATCAGCTTTTCACAGTAAAACAACTTCCCTCCTCCCCCACATTCACACAGATCTGTTACAAAGGTGAAGTCAGAGCCTCTGGCCCAAGCAGGAATAACCTGCACCACAAAACTGACAGTCATTCCTGCAGGAGCAAGTGACAGGAAAGGGATCAATGAGAATTTTGTTCACAGAGGCTTTTGTTTTATTTTTCCCTCTGGGCAAGTAGAAGGTACTGTTTCCTGAGCTAACAGCCAAGCTTCTCCAGTACCTGTGGAGCTGGCAGGTGTCAGTCCCACGGCACTTACCATACAAGCAAGCGGGGCCTCCGTAGGGCCTGGCACAGTCACACCTGAAGGTGGCCCAAAGGTCCACACAGAGCCCTCCGTGGAAGCAGGGCTGGGAGAGGCACCACTCGGTGCGGTCACAGCCCGGCTGCACTGGGGACGACTCCCCCAGCGGCAGATCCGCCGGCAGCACGGCCTCGGCGTCCACATGCAAGTCCTCCAGGCAGCCCACAAAGCCCTGCTGGCTCCATGTGTTGTTGGCCATTGGATGCTCAGCACCTCCAATATACAGATTCAGGAAGGCTTGTGGGATCCCAGCGGTGCCCAGAACAGGAGAGCTCTGCAGGCAGAGCCCAGCCTCACAAGAGCCGTGCCAGAGCTTCAGCTGCACCGCGCTGTGCACAACAACTTCCACGTTATGCCACTGGCCATCGTCCACTCTCAGCCCCTCCAGGAGCAGTGAGCACCCAGCATCCTCCCTCTTGAGCTCTGCATGCAGGATGCCATCCAAGAGCTCCAGGAACAAGTACTCGGCTTCACGGCCTCGGTAAAAAAGGACAGCTCTGGGCAAGGTGGTTCGGAAGCGGAGGGACACGCTGGCTGCTCCTGCGCCCCTCCTGCTCTCACTGTTCTCGGGCAGCTCAATGAGCAGATACCCTCTGGAAGCAAAGGAAAACGTTGTTGGTGTGGAGCACGTGGTATCATAGAAACCAGGCTGGCACTGGCACAGGTAGCCGTGGCTCTCAGCTTGGTAGGTTGGGATGCACAAGGCCTCATTTTGGCAGTCGTGTGTCTGGCACCCAGTGAGCTGGACAGAGCAGTTCTTCCCTCCCCAGGTAATGCCATCCTGGCCAGGGGCACAGTGGCAGGAATAGTCAGCAATGCCATCCTCACAGATAGCTCCATTCTTGCAGGGACCCTCCTCACACTCATTGATGTTAACAGCACATTCCACACCTGTGAAAGAGATTCAGAGATGGCATCTCACTGTGGGATCTCACTGCAGGACTGGGACTCCCTCCCAGAACTTGCTAGGCACAGCCCTCCCCAGCTCTCTCCAGGGAGCAGCTGCCAGCAAAGAGCCCAGAACTCACTGCAGAGATTTCTGCTGACAATACAAGAGCAAGAAAACCAAACTTCCATGTCCTCCCAAGTGCTATTTATAGAGCTTTGACCTGGCAGCCCACATCCCCCAAATAATTGCTGTCCTGTCCCAAGCTCAGATCCCACAGGCAGTCAACATGCAGAAGGTATGGAAGGAGCAAAACAGCACAGACAATGAATTTATGCTTTTTTCTTAATAGATTTGGTATTTTGAAAGGCTAATTAGGTCCATAGATTTGACCGGAGCATGTTCCAGGCACCAGTGTTGCAGACAGCAGTAAAACAGGAAGTTACTGGAAAGACTCAATTTAAAAAATTTGAATTCCAGGATGACCCACCAGTTGTAAAACTCACAAAACCCATTTCACTACCAAACAACAAACACAACATGCTCCACAGGCACTCTGCCATGCTGGCACTAAGCTGATTTCAGTTCTGCCCAGTCCTGCAGGAATGAACTGGGTGAGGTCCTGCACTGCAGTTCCATCTCCCAAGCGGCTCAAGTAAATTACAGGCCCTTACACCAAATCTGGCTAAAGAAAATCTGCTGGCATTTTCCTGAGCATCCCCTGACTGCCAGAAGAGCCCTGAACTAGTTCACTTTATGTAGCCCGTAACGTTGGTTTTCACTAATCTTCAGAGACAGTCCCACAGATAAACCAAGCATGGATTATCCCAATCTAATAGCATTACAGCCGATCCAGCCAGCAAGCACAACGAGGGCAGCAGGGAGAAAAAGAAGGAATTCACACACAAAGGAGGGGAATCAAAACACAAAGGACATTTGTAAAGAAAAGCCACTAGACAGAATGTGCATGTCAAAGAGATTAGAGAGCTGCCTGGGGAGAGAGATGAGGGGAGATGGGGCATTAGGAGCACTGGAGCTGGACTTGATGTGTGATTAAAAATAAAAACTTAGCAAAGATACAGGTTCCTGAATATTTGCAGTGATGGTTTGTCCCTGAGCTCTGCAGAGATGAGGACTCTGCACCAGCCTCCAGCTCCAAACTGTCTGATTGTGCCAATGTAGGGGCAGAGCTCTGAGAGCACTGAAAGAGAAGTGCAAGGCTCTACTTCTGCACTTTCCAGCTAAGCCAGAGCTGTTCTGTAGGCAACAGCCCTGTGCCTTCAGCACCTCAGCACAGCCCTTCTCCTCTTACTGCTGGGCTTGCTCAGCAAGGGAGCAGCAGGGACAGAATTAAGATTGCAGCACAAAGCTATGAAGGAAATGTGTTGGAATAAATAGAGTGTAAGGGACATCACTGGGCCTGGAGAATCCCAGTTTAGGAGAAGATGGGAATACTTCCATTGCCACTGGGAAAAATCAGTAGAGCACTATAAATATGTGGGGTGGGCTTTCCTTCAGGGCTCTCCAAGCTGCAGGAGGCAAGTCTGCAGTCAGATTCACGGGGAGAGGCTGTTGAATGAGGAAAGACAGGTTTGGTATAGTCCCAAACTCTTGAGATGCTGCTGTTTCAGATCAGAGTTGCTGATATTTACCAAGGCAATGAGGGGGAGATTACATTGGTTTGGATAACAAAAGGAGAGATGCCGTGAATTTTTGCATTTCTGAGAAGGCTGGGAGGCAGAGGCCCATTTTCCCATTCCACATTCCCAGCCTGAGCAGGTCTCAGCTCTCCCGTGGCACAGCAGCAGAAGCAGAACCTGCCTGGGCTGGTCCTGCCCCACAGACCCCAAGTGCCTCACACCAGGTGGGACATGAGTCCCCAGGGTGGGTGCACAGCCCCAGGCTGGTGGCTGCTTAAACACCAGGCTTTCCCATGGGATGCAGCTGGTTTGATTTCTTAGATTATTTGTTTGAAACGGGTAAAAAGGAGATTGTACAAGAGTTCTAAAAATCTGGCTAATTAAAATTTTTTCCTGGAAGCCTTGCTAAGCAGTTACCCAGAGCTACATCACTACAGTTTCCAGAAGTACACATAATTTCCTGGATATCCATTAATCCAATCTTCTCCAAGACATGGACAGTTTGTCTTTGCAGACCCACTAGGAAGTAGATGTTAAGAAGTTGTTCAACACTAATTGGTTTTTCTAAGAGCAGCATAGGCATCCCTTTTCAGGTATGTTTAAAAAAATAAAAATGGGGGACACGACTCTGTTCCACAAAAACAAGTAACAAAACCAAGTTATTCTCCTTATTAACAAGTAGTAGTCTCCTCTGTTCCCTCTACATTTCATAGCTCAAATGTTTACTATTATTTGAGCCATCAACAGTAAAAGCAAGTTGCCAATCTGATTCATTACACCATTACGAGAATTTAAAATGTTTAATGAGTTCCTTATCTAGTTAAAGACTAACAGTAGCAAAGCAGTGGAACTTGTTATCTGAAAATCACAAGTGGTATCTAAAAGGCTGCTGTCTGGAGTCAAGGATTTCAAACATTCCGTTAATTCAGCAGTGTCTGAGGTAACACTCCCAAGCCACCAACCCACGGGGGCTGGGTCAGAAACACAAGTGGCTGAGCTTTCACAGCCTGCAGTATATTCAAATACAAATCCTTCACCACATTCAGTGCTGCCACTGTGGTGGGAACAGTCCTGTTTTGTAGATGCAAGCGTGATTAAATCCACACAGCTCACCACTCCCTGAATGGAGAGAACGATTTACTGGCTGCTATTAATAAGCAAAGATTCATTGTATACAGTGTAAGAATTATATACTTCAACAGATACATAAAATGTTAAAAGAATAAGCACAAATGAAGTGAAATATTCTAATTTAGCTGTCAGATATCAAAAAACCTTGAAAGATGAGGTCTATTCCTTGAAACACAGGAGTTCAGCAGGGCTGCCCAGCCAGCACCGCCTTGCCCTCTCCGTAAGGCAGCTGAATTCCTAACGACCTTTCCCTGCTGCATCCTAATTAGGGATTGTATTATGATTATCAAAAGGAAAAAGGAGGGGAGGGAGAGGGGGGAGGCAGAGAATTAGCCGCAACAAACGGACCCCGACACAATTATATTTGCACAATTACTGCCATTTCCATGGCAACCCCTGCTCTGCCGCTCTCCCACCGCTCTCCCACCGCGCTGCTGCTCGCGGCGAGGGAGCAGGAGGGGCTGGGGAGGCACTGACCACCAAAGGTTTGTCCTCTGAGTTACCACAAAAACTACTTCTCAATATGGCAGTTTTCAATCAATAAAGGAAAAAGGAAAACTGCAAAAACATCGGTAAAAAGCAAAACTAATGTTTCACAGAAGTAGCCAGGAGGCACCTGTGTGTCTCCAGAGCTCACCTGGGCACAGACCCCGTGCCTCGGAACACCCAGCTCTGACACTGCACCACAAGGCACAACTGCAGCACAATGACTGTGGAGCTGTCAGCCAGACCTGTTCAACAAGGAAATTCCTCGCCCTAAAGTTTCCAAAACAAAACTTTAGGTCTCTTCAAAATAAAAGCATTCTTCCTTTCTAATCGATTGTGGTTCCTCCTCATGCCTCCAGGCACCACTCATTGCACACGCAGCCCCCTGCCCTGGGCAGGCACGCACACAGGCAGGACACACTGCAAGGACTGCACACATCTCATTACCTGCTAGCAGAAAAATTCCCTTCAGGATCACGCCAATCAGCACAGATTTCATGGCCGACTCCTTGTGGACATTGGTGACAGTAAAGGGAAAAAAAATGGGGGTGAAGGGTGGGAGGGATGACAAAAAAGGCTGGGCTGGAGGGCAGTGTGTGCAGGCACTCGCTGGTGCCAGTCACACGAAAAGGGATTGGAGCGAGAGAGCCGAGGGAGCAGAGCCCTGCCCTGCGCCAGGTCTAATCCAGCCCGGCTCTGACCCTCCCAGCTGGCCCCTGGCCCTGCTGACACCAGGAATGTGTGCTCCCAGCAGATCCCCGCTCCGTGCCTCCCAGCAGTGCCCGGCAGTGCCCACAGGCTCAGCTCGGCAGGGCAAACCCAAGAGACAATCCTCTTGCCCTTGCTGTGTTCCAGGTGAATTTGCCAAATTCCACTAATAAGGCCAAAAAGTTCTTTTTATAGGCTAAGCCAAAAAGCTGCATTTCCACCATACCTGTGCAATACCTAAACCAGAGGAACAAGGGGAGTTCCAAATGCAGAGTGAACCTGGGCCCTGCAGCACATTCAATACTGAGGGAATTAGGGTCACTCAGTTTTCCTCCTCTCTGTGCCCTATTCCAGGGCTCTGTGAGCACAGACGTTTCCACTCTGCTGTATTCACAGAGAAAAGTCTCAGGTTTTAATGACCATGATCTGTTTCTCTGAAGTCAAACTGGATGGAAGGAAATTCCCTGCATTATACTGAATGTACTGGTTCAGACATGGCACTGCACAATCAAAACTCTCTCTTCCCTCATTAGCCACCTTATTAAATTAGCTGTAGCTTTTTCCTCTATAGTTCTGGGTTTTGGTTTTGTTTCATTTTTTAATATAGTTACTTTCATATTATTACATTTCTGGAGGCAGACTTGTATTTTTGTGTTGTAAGGACCCAGAGAAGTTTCTTATTTCTGTGAAGAAATGTTATCTGGGAGCTTTTCCCCAAACTTGGAGTCTCTGTTTGTATCAATGTCAGGTCCAAGCAAACAAAACCTCCCACATGTGAGTGTCTGGAATCTGCATTAGCAGTATCATTAAGATATTAAAAAAAAGCATTCCAACAACTCCTGTAACTATTTCACTTTCGTAATTTTACTCAATCCAAACATGCCAGTCTATTTTATAGATATTTCAAGTGGGAGGGATATGGCGAGTGTTTGTTTGGAGTCAAAACTTCTCAGATAGCCACGGACCTGTGCACACACAAACCTATCCCAGCACAGACTTGGAACATTATCTCTGTTAGCTACTCCGACCCTTCTGTTATTGTTCAGGAGAAAACAAACAGGCAGTTGTGCACCTTCAGCCACTACTGCAACAACAAATTGTAACAACTGTGAAGACTGCAGAACATTCAATGTCTTCAAAAAGATGCCTATTTTGGTTTATGCCCCCACACATTTATCTCCACATGCACACACAGTCTACCTGGACACTACTGCCTGGAAATCCATCACACCCCAATGCACCCAGCACAGATTCTGCTCTCACCTGCAGGCACAAGCAGGCTCTGGACTGCAGCACTCACAGCCTTCTGATCAGATGACAGGGAAGTCAAAAGGTCTGATTAACATGGAGCTGTGACCCAGCGGGGAGAAGAAACGTGGAGCAGAAGGGAAGGGGGGGAGCCTCACCAAGTGCTGCCTAGCTCCCTTCAGCTATATTTACCAAAAGGGATTTGGTTGAAGGGGGAACAGGCCTCTAATCTCTTTACTAACTTAACCTTTTAGCTGCCCTCTCTCTAGAGGCTCCATCTCTAAAACAAATCTGACTTAAGGAATACCTGCACAAAAAAATTAAATCTATCCAAAGGTGGTTAGAAGGAAGAAGCATCTCCCATTTATTTCCTGACCCATGACCCAGGAATTGAAGCCCATTTGATCTGGGCTGGCGCCCTCACAGAGTCACCATTTATAGCTGCTGCACAGAAGGTTTCTACTTCTTTAAGGAGACAAAGACATTATGGCTGTACAAAGTGAGATGGTCAATAAGCCCTCCAATTATACTGGGACACATTCACAGCACATCACCTTCTGATTTCTCATGAAAGTAGCAGTGTTCCTCAGCCACGTGCAAAGCAGCTCAGAATGTTCCCATGATCACAAGGTGCCACCGCCCCGGGCTGGATGTCTGCGATGGCGATGCCGTGCTCGGCCCCCCTCATCGGGGCTGTGTGGTGCCACAGTGCCTGCTGCAGGACATGGCCTCTTCCCGCTGAGCACAGCTTCAGCAGGAGAGGGAGCACCCAGGCCATTTAAAAGTTTTTAAAGAATGAATGATCCTAACCTCAGTGACAGCATTCTTGCAGGTTAAAAATCAGTGTCCATGTCAAACGGAGGTACCTGCCTTTTTCCTGTCCTGGCCCTAATTATTGCCTAATAAATACATGATGGATTGAAATAATTTCTAAAAAAAACAAATAAAGAATTAATTTTGTTGGATTTCTTTTCCCCCTAAAAGACAGACTTTTCCTAATATACTTTTTCTCTTGACCACAGTTGACATAATGCCCAAGAGCATGCAAGATTCCCACTCCTTCGCACCTCATTTAGTACCCATGCAATTTGATTCATATTTGCATCCTCTCAGGGTACCTATATCCTCTGCTAAAGCACAAACCATGTGCTGAATAGACTCTTCAGGACCTGTTATGTAGTTCTCTCAGGGATGAGGCACTGCTTTTGCAACAACTCCATTTCAGAGAGAAGGTTCATTTGCCTGCACTGCACTGAGACAGCTCTGAGGCAGTTAATTTGCAAAGAAAGAATTTCTCCTGACTTGCATTGTTATCCCAACACTCCCCAAATTCCTGAGCCTGAAGAAGCAAACACAGAGAAGGAACCCCCTGCCGCCCCAAGAAAGCATTCTTCATCCGAGTAGCAAGTTCACTTTAATCAGCAGAGGCAGCTTAAACCCAAGTTCATGGCAGATCTAAGCTGCCACAGAAATGTGTTTTGAAGAGAAACATTATGGGAAGCTTCACAAAGTTGTTCTGTGATCCTAATATGAAGTAATAAGCTGTTTACCCAGCATGACTGTACTGGGATTAATTGACAAAGGAGGGGAGATTAATTGCTATTATTTCCCTGTCAGCTTCACTCCTCCACACGCACTCGCTGATCTCACAGACTGCTCCCAGCCCTTTGCTGTGTTCATGTGTCAGAACTACCTCAGCTGAAACAAAGTCCTTTACCAAAAGCAATATCCAGAAGAGCAACCTGCTTCTAATCCCCTTCAAGTACTAATGAACCCAAATTTGATGCAACAGAATGAACTCTAGCACCCCTTTGCCCATCAGCCTGTGTTTCTGTCAGCTTTTCTGCCCATAAGCATGCTAAGAATTGGAAAGGATTAAACAGATCTGCAGCTTGGCAAAGCACAATGAAATTCTGAGCTCTCTGTGGGTGCGGGGGCACTGCAGGAGGAAAAGAGAACAGGGCACAGATATGAGTGGGAATTCTGACAAGAAGGATAAACTTTAAACCACCTCTTTGGACAAGATCTCAGTTCACGAGTACAGCATTGTAACTGCCCAAGAAAACAGCGATAGTGAGCTTAGATAAAAGCTGATTTTCAAAGGCTTCATCTACAAAAGCAAATTTTTCTTGATCTGGGCTAAATTAGCAAATGAGATAGGCTAGAAAACCCCACAAATAATTCAGCTCACTTACAGAAGGTGTTAACTAGAAGCTGATTTTACATTCTGGGAATGAAAGTAATAGTTCTTCCCAGGAAAGAGCTGGGCAGAATTAAACCAACACATCTCAACCACTGCAACCACAAAAGGAAAACAGAAAAATTTCCCATGCAATAAAGGCCTGAGAAAGTCTCTGGAATGTTGTTACCTGCTGTTACAAGTTAAGGGACCGGGTTTTCTCCTGGCTTGAAGTGTTTCTTTTTTCCCACGAGATGGCAGCCTGGTAACACTGCAGAGAGGTTACCCTCACCTCAAATCCAGAAACCCAGGATTGTGTTGGGATCACCTTTCTTATAAACTACTCTGGTGTTAAATTGTCCAGCACACATGGAATTGAAAGATGAAGAAGACTGAGAATGAATATTTTAAAGAAAGATGAGGTTTAGCTACCAGTTAGCAGAGGACCTTCCCAACAGGGCTGACATTCACCACCTCCTAGATGCTCAAACCAGCAAACAGAACCCTTAGGGTCAGGCAGGGCATTTGGGGAAGAATCCAGACTCTTCATTCCCTTGTAAACAGAGAAGGCTTCCTTTGCTCATATCACTAAGACCTTTTGACCTCCTAACATGGCAGATCACTGCTTTCACCCAAGAATGGCTGGCTCTTATCATCCCAGGGTGTTAGTGAATGGAGATGTTTTACAGATGTTTATGTGCTGTGAGCCACTCTGCTCAGCCAGTACAATCTGTGATGAATGTTAAGCATCTCTTTTTTCATTTAAAGGCTGTTTTTCTATATATTTTATCCTACATGTGTAGAAACCCCCACAGTTCTCCTAGGGAACTTTCCCTGCAGGATACAGATGACCTGGATACTCTGATCTTAGATTCTACGTAGCTGATCTTATGTCTCCAAATCTAGTTCATGGCCCATCAACTTTCTTGTCCACACTCACAGAGCTTTCCCATGGCATTTGAGCCCTGAACTGCAGACATCTCATCCTGGAATCCTGCAGCCAGGCAGCAATGCAGCAGTTCAGCATTAGCCAAGCAGAAGGATCTGATTGCAGCCACCCCTTCCCAGGTTACCTGAATAACCAGGCAGGCACTGACAGACAAAGCCATTCGCCAGGTCCTGGCAGAGCCCTCTGTTCTGGCAGGGCTGGGACTCACACTCATCGATGTTGGTAAAGCAGGTCTCTCCTGGAACGTGAAAACATAAACAGATCTCTGAAGTGCACTTGTGCAGCAGTGAAACAAAGATTGACAACTGCAGTCCTAAGTTTTGCACTTCTTTTCTTTCACCTAAAAATGCAAAAGAATTTCTAGAACTCCAGCATGTGACTGCAGGCACTGGCACACAGACACATGCAGCACCAAAACAATGGGGGCAAATGAAGGATGAAATGATTTTCCAGTGTCAAACACTGGCAAGATCAGAACTTCTGAACCATTCCCATCTGTGCAACTCATATTTCTCGCATAAAATAATAAAGTATTATTGTTTATGCCTTCCCACTAGGGAATTTTCCTAGCTGTTAAATCCAGCACTACATACATATCTACAATCCAGGGAAAGAGTGATATTTCAGTGGAACATCCACAGAACTTCTAGCTAGAGAGCACCATATCAAGAAACCTCTCTTGTCCCACTCTGATTATACAGTTGCTGTCATGAGAGTAATCTCACCAAGGAAACACCTAGAATAGTAAGCTGTGACTCCAGGGAATTAGCTTCCTCTGATGACGAATTTCAGAGATATCCCTAGGGATGAATCCTGCCATATGCATGAGAGACTGACAAAGGGAAAACACCCTGGCACCTGCATAGCCAGAGGGCATTCATGGAAGCAGGGGAAGCACACAGGCTGCTGCATCAGCCTGGAGACAGGCTTGGAAAGGGAATGACACTCAGCTGTGTGCAATGGGAGCAGAAGCACATTCCTGATGCAGCAGGCTGCCAGCCCCTCTGAAGTACAAGTCCTTAAAAGTGATTTTTGTTGCGAAGAGCATTGCTCTGTTCCCACCTTCTCACAGCGGCAGCACCACTCAGCGCACACAGGATGAACGTTTGCTGTGCAGCTCACCTGTAAAGCCTGGCTGGCACTGGCACAGGAAGCCAGCTGCTTGGCTGTAGCTGAAGTTGCTGGGGAAGTGGGGCTGTGTCCCGTAATGGGCTGGGTTGGAGCGCTGCAGGCACAGGCCGCCGTTGTGACAGGGCTCTGTCACACACTCATCCACATCCTCCTCGCAGTCCCGCCCGGTGTAACCTGCCAGAGACACCACTGTCAGCACCGTGCTCAACTTCCCTGCAGCTCAGCTCCCAAACACGGTGGCTGCCGCAAAGGAGAGAATAAGGCCCCCAAATCTACAGCTCATCTAGCAGGGAGTCCCCGGGCCCTCTGCTTTCTGCACTGTGTTAAATATGCGAGCCAAAATAATCAATTTGCAGGAAAGCATCACCTCACGATAGAGGAACTCGTGATGGAAAATGGCAGAAAAGAGAAAGAAAACTTTATGGTTGAGAATTGGGGTAATTTTTGCAGGTCAGTTGGATTTTGGGAGGACCTGTAAAGAGCAGCAGTGCAGCCTCACTGTTTCAGACAATGAAAATTCACACAGGGCCATGCAAGTATGATCATTAATTCTCTACTTCTTCATCACAGCAATCAAGCACATGGCTGTGTGCCCACACACCACACCAGCAGAGAGCCCCCACCCCACCTGGCCAGCAGGCACAACTGTAGCCCTTGATTCCCTCCAGGCACGTGGCACTGTTGTGGCAGGGGTCGGAGGCACACTCCAGGATGTCCAGCTCGCAGTGGGTCCCCTCAAAGCCGGTGTCACTGCAGTCACAACGGTAGCTGTGGGGCACCAAACAGAGCAAGGCATCAGCTCTGCCTTGGACAGCAAAGCCCCGGGTGTGCAAAGGGCAAAAGAGCTCAGCTGCCAGTGCTCACATCCACTTGTGCTCACATCTTACCTGTGGAAAGGTAAATTCAGACACACAGATATGTTCTCAGCAGTTGCCTGTGCTGTTCATGCTCTGCACACCACTTCTCTTTGTGTTTGTTCCTCTCTTCCTTTAAGCACCCCTGGAGTTCTGCTGCTGGGAGGGGGCTTCTCCCTTATTGCTACAAATCATTGTTACTGCCACTCACTGTACAAAACACTAAATCCAATTCCCCCCACAGCTTTTTACTCTGATTTTCACAGGTTGCACTGAGTAGATCTTTAGATCAGTCCTGGTGTCTAATTGCCCCCCACCACTGGTTTCTCACCTGTTAATGAGGTCGTGACATGTCCCATTGTTCTGGCACGGCTGGCTCTCACATTCATTGATGTCCACCTCACATTGGGTTCCTTGATAACCTGGTGCACATGTGCAGGTGTAGAACCCAACATGATCATTGCACAGGGCCCCATTCTGGCAAGGGTCTGAAGCACATTCATCTATTTCAGTATCACAGTTCACACCTTTGTTAAAAAACAGGAAAATATCTGTGTCACAAATCCAGAAAAATGTGCTGCCTGGAATTCTGAGACAGAATCACAAGAGTCATGTTATCAACCCCAGCTGGCTACCAGAGTGATCTCTACCTGCTTCTTAAAAATATTGTTCCATTTATTTCAATTCTGTTTGTAACTTGCTTTGTGATACCCAGGAAAAAAGCACTAAAGGAGTGCAAAACACTGGCTACCTGATGTTAGTAAGTGATTTTATTGGGAAATGGTATTAAAAATGCAATGTTTGTTCCGCTACTCCTGGTCACGATAACAACAAGTGACTGTTTGGTACAAAGTCCCAACCTCCCTGACAGAACAAGACCTCATGCAAGATTTCTGTGCAATTATCTCATCTTTTTTCCACCTCTTTGAGCTGCCTGTGGCCTGGCACCCAAACCTTACTCATTACAGTGGCACCTATCAATCCATCTAATCTGCCCTCCTTGGTGAAGGCTCCCCATGGAGTGGGCATGGCCATCCTAATCCTGGCGGAATGTGGGCCCCCTAATCTGGTTCAAACCCCTCAATACCCACACAAAACTTCCTTCACCCAAATTCCAGCTGCAAGCACCAGGAAACAACTGGTCTTGCTAGCCAGTGGTGCTTGAACCTCTGGATGAAGAACTAGATCACGAGGCTAAGCCTCGCTTCTGACGTCAGAGTAACTTGAAGCACAACAAACACCTCCAGCTGCCTGGGTCACTTTATTGCTCCTTTGGCAGGGAATCCCACAATCCTGAATTGAGGATTCAGCATAAAGATATAAAAAGAAACTGATCTGCAAAGACAGATTTATGCTTGATACTCAAAATCACCAGTAACCTTAGGGCCCACATAAAAATTCTGACTTGTTTCTCCTTCATCTCTCTTCATTTTTATCAGAGAGTGAGTCAGCATCAGGGACTGCATTCCTCATGTTGTAACTTCTCCTCATTCCACTGGTAATCAGCAGCATTCCTTCACAGCAACCCAACTCCTTCAACACTTCAGTCTGTGAACAGGAGGAAGGCTGAGAAAGTTCATGTGCGAGGTGGTACCAGGCAGACATGGACACATTCCTTGCCATTCCGCTCAGATAAGCAGGGCTGGGGGAAGGAGAGCCCCCACTGCCTCCCTCACAGATAACTCACAGGTGTGGATTCCTCTCTGAGTCACCATTAGCACAGATGCACAAAAGAGAAACACTTAAATCACATGCTAAATAAACATTTGCCAGGCATGAAAGAATTGGAAATCTTGAACTAAGAGACAGTTTTTCCAAAAGACATGTACGTCCTTTGGAAAAATCCTGCTGGACAGGACAAAGAGCTAGAGGCCAGGTCGGCAGAGCTAAGTTATACCTGGAAACCCCAAGTATCCATTTCCTGATGATCAATATCTTTCTGTGTATAGTTTCCTTAATTTAATCACAGCTACTTTATACCTAGTACTCCAGTCTCAGGCAGTCCACTCCGGGGTCCCTGTCTCTCAACACTCACACCCATCCATGGAATTCAAGGCCTCAAGCACTGCCTGGAAGGCACTGTGAGCAGCCCTACACTATCACTCACACACAGCCCCAGCCGCTGCAGGAATACAGAGGCTCAGGGAGGCAGCTCCTCACCCCAGGACCCCCCGAGGAGGCGCAGCAGCCCGGGTACCTGTGTATCCGGGCGCGCAGCGGCACTCGTAGTGGTCCATGTGGTTGAGGCAGGTGCCGTGGTTGCGGCAGGGCCGGGACGCGCACTCGTCGATGTCGATCTCGCAGTTGGAGCCCTGGAAGCCGGGCACGCAGAAGCAGCTGTACTCGCCCGCGCTGTCCCTGCAGATGGCCCCGTTCCGGCACGGCCCTGACGCGCACTCGTCGATGTCGTCCCCGCACGCGGCCCCGCTGAAGCCGGGCTGGCAGAGGCAGCGGTACCCGCCTGGAGCTTCCACACACGTGCCGTTGTTCAGGCAGGGGTGGCTGGAGCACACGGAGCTTTCTGTCTGGCAGCCTTCTCCATCGGGGCCCGGCTGGCATCTACAGGTGTATCCGGTTGTGCTATCCACACATTCCAGTCGAGGGTCTGTGCAAGGGCTGCTCTCACACTCATCAACACTGTCACAGGCGGCACCTGCGGAGCCCGGCCTACACACACATTCATATTCCAGGAGTCCTGGAGTCCGGGTGCACGCCATGTGGGCAGGACAGTCATGCTTAACGCAAGCATCATAGAGGAGTTCACAGTTTATGCCCATGTAGGCTACAGGCTCCATGGGGCAGGTGCACTGGTAACCGACTTCCAAATCCTCACAGCTGCCCCCATTCTCACATGGGGATGAGGAACAGCCGCTGTCATTTTCAGAGTATGAAGTTCCTGTTGAGAAAAGAGACTTTTTGTTAGTCAGTATTTGTATCTCTAAAGAAAAATGTTCTGCCAATCCCCATATACAATTCAGATTGCCCACCTAAATTCCACACTCCAAAGGGCTGTTCTAGCCAGGAGATGAGAAGGATACTGGAGAATCAAACATTTACTATAAAGAAGACAGCAGCCCTTCATGTGGTGGCAATCAGGAATCTCTTGCCAATTAGGGTAACAAGGTACCCGCTTTTTTAGGAGACACTCACAAACCAACTATTTTACTTGTGCTTATTCATCCATGAGTCACTTTGAGAGCAGTGACACATATAACCTTAAATCCATTCACAAGATTAACTTCGTGTAAAATTCCATGACCCCTTTCACTGGCAGGGCACAGCATTTGTGCCTGGAAATCCAGAGAGGCAGGGTGAGTTCAGATATTGGCTGTGGCTCTGTATGTCCCAGCTGTTCTTTCTGGGGGTACAATTTTTTCCTCAGCTAAGCCAGAAGTGATTTGAAGGTCCTCCCATAAATAACCCAAGGCAAACTCCAAATGGGCACATTTCACAGAGTCTCTGATTGCATTAGGCAGCTCAGGTTGATAACCACTGACCCTCACCCTCTCCTCGTGTACATTTACACAGCAGGACATTTTTAGCAAGGAAGAGCAGAGACGGCTGAGATGACCGTGCTGATAGTATTTTAAATCCAAACACTCAGTACCTGCTGAGCTAAAACACCAGTCTAACAACCAGATACCAGGAACTAATGCTGAGACAAGATTCCCCTAAATCTGGAAGCATTTGGATGTGATCAGGAAATTCACGCTGAGCCACAATGCCTTGCTGTCCCCACAAAGGCAGTGTTTAAAAGGCTCTTGCCCCATTAAGCAACTCCACCATCCGGAAATGTGATGGGACGTGCCCACTGAACTGCAAATTTAGTCCATATAAATGAGATTACGTAGAATACACGACATTAAAAAAAAAGTGTACAACATAGATATTTCGAAATTGAGCAGAATGGAATAATAGGAGGAATCCTCCTTTCTTTTCCAAAAGAAATTTTAAATTTACTTTGTGAAACAAGGGCCAGATTGACCAAAGGGCAAGACAGCCCAGGGGACAGGAGACAGTAGCCTTTATGTTAGAATTAGGATATTTGTCCTGTACTCAATGCCACAACTAAGCACTTTCCAAAAGTGCATAAACCAACCAAAAATAAAATAAAGGCACAAAGGCAGTGCAAACAGGGAGCTTCTCCTTCCACAAAGGCAGTAGTCATTAGCACCTCATCTCACTGTGGCCTTCTGAGATCGACGCTTTTCATTCTGCTCAATTCCAGTATAAATAAGAGAGAAGCTGTGTGGTAGAGATATCCCAGCCTGACTCCTGCATAAGTGTTAAAAAACATCCAAACGTAGAAGTAACTCTGCAAACAACTATATAGCAGATGTTTGGAAAATGTCTCTGAAAAACGGTCTCAAAGCAGAGATAAAGCTCATGAAAGAGCAAATGGTATCTGAGAAGTTGCTACTGAGAGACAATCCAGACTTCCCTGGTGTTGGAAGTCAAACCGTCACTCGAAACCTTTGGGCAAGCAGCTCTTCACCCTTTCTGCTGCCCTCTCTAAGTAGCTGTGGCCCATGTAGGGACAGCCCTCGGTCTCTGGAAACCCCACAAAGCTTCAGGCAGAGCGGGCAGGACCCCAGGTCCCCGCAGCTCCCTCAGCCCTCCCTGCTCCATGGGGAATGTTGCTTTCCCCTGCCATGCTCCACGCTAAGGACTCGCCAGGATCACACTCCACATCACTGCTCCCCAGCTGACCTTCCAGGGTCTCTCACTGGTGCCAGCATTATCCCGGCCCAATTCTGGGCACGTTTGCCTTGCTCTGGTGCACCTTATCCACCCCCGGTAGTTAATCTGTGTCAGTGGTGCTCTATCAACTCTGCCCCATCAGCTCTTCACTCTCGTTGTACCTGAAGGTGGAGGCACCGACTTGGGGGCCTGAAAGGGATTTATAGGAGACTTTGGTTTACAAAAGGCTGCCCCTGCCCTGACCTCCCCCAAATTCCTCCCACCAAAGACTGTAGTGTTTCTAAGACTTCTTTTAAGAGGCCGTGCTGCTGGGGGAGGGTGGGTGCTCAGGGATTTAGGCAGCCCTTTCTCTTCCCAGCATCATCTCCATGGCCCACCCCTCCCTTCCTCTCTCATGTGATACCAGGGAGAGCTGCTGAGCCCTGCACTGTCCAGCAATCCCATTATTCTGCCATCAACCCTTTTATCCTCAGATTCCCAGTCAGGCAGAAAACAAGGATGACGGAATCTGCCTGGAATCTCTGTGGCAATTAGAGTGGAAGCCCAGGAAACTATTTGCAAAAGAGCTTTACTAGGCGGGAGATATGAGCCTTTGTAGGCTTAATGAGTAACCGGCCCCAGCCTGCACTTTCCGCAGGCCAGGAGCACCGTTTGGGATAAAAAAGGAGCCCGAGTCCGGTGCATGTTGGGAAGGACACTCCATCTGCAAAGAAATTCCCATTTCCACAGACTCCCCAGGCACTGCTGCCATAGCCAGGCTGAGTCACTGCCAAGGCTCATGTGTGGCTTTCTGCTTCCATGAGAAGAACACAGGCAAAATGCTTTTTGCAAATGAAGCTAAACATCAAAGCCCTTTGCTGTTTCCTGCCTTTCCCGAAGCTCTTTCACAACAGACACACCTTTTTGTACCTTCTCTGTTTCTGTACACACCTCTGTACCCTCTGTACTGTCTTCTCAGTCCATCATATGGCTGCCATGCTCAATGACCTGTACGAGTCACTACTGCCTGTCCCTTTACAGAAAGGTGTGGGACAAATACGTGGCCCCATAGTCACACACCACAAACCCAACGGGGTTCAACTACAGACAACACAAAGCTTCACCAGTAAGTGCAGAGGCCTTCTTGTCTTACCAAAGACAGCAGTGAGGGAACAGAGAGAACTCCAGTCTGCTCAAAACTCACTGTGACCATGAACAATAGCACTGGTTAATATATGTACTTCAGCAGGACCACATTTTGGAGGAGAATGCTCCTTCTCTGGAACAGATAACCTGGAGTAACACAGCACTGCTCACAGGGCATGCACAGAGCAGGCTGAGGACACTGCAGCATAAATCACAATAAATGAAACTTATCTAAATAACTGCAACTTATTCTGTGAACTGCAGCTGGCAGAAAATCCCCCATCTGTTTGATCGACTCAGTGGAGGCTTCAGGGACATTAAAAGCACCAACCCCAAATTGTATCACACACTCCTCTGTATCCAGCACTCCTGTACTAATGTGGAATATTTCCCAAGGACAGAACATGCCCCTGTGTGAATGTATTCTAACCCTAATACTCCTTCCATGGCACTGCTCAACTTCTGGCTTACAAAGAGCACATCTGATGTTTTTAGTTCTGATTTTGTTCTTTTCAATCATCAGTCCTAGGGCATACAGTTATTGCTCTCAGTTTTTGAATAGATAATTATATGAATGTGAATAGCACATGAATATGCACCAAACACTAATAATAAAAATGAATAAATTAGCTTTTCCTGCTGCACAATATAAGAACCACAAAAACACATAGTTCAATCTATGCTGATTTATGAACACCATGAAAATCAGGTCAAAGAAATCACTGAATGACAAGAGTTTATAGTTTTTCACCAAAGTAGTTGTTGCTGGATTAACAATGACATTCAGGAGTTTTCCTTTATGTTTCACAAGAAAAATATGAATTAATGATGTTTGTAAGGGAAAAAAGCATTAAAAGTGTATTACAGTCATACCATCCTGCAAGCCTACACCGAACTGAAACCAGAGGAGACCACAGCTCCTTTGAAGAACAGTTCCAGGCATTTAAGGGTGGGTTAGGAGGAACTTCAAAGGCTACCAGAGTCCCATATAAAGCATTCACTGAGCTCTGTCAGGACAGGGCTGGTTTTACACTTTAAAGGTAGCTGACAAAGATTTTCCCCAAACAATGAGGTTTGTGACCTTTTGTAACACTTTAAGGCAAACAAGCTGAATTACCAGGCTCTGTTTTAATAATTGACTTTAATAATCTTATACTTTATACCTGCACTATGGGATCTTATCAAAGTTGCAACAGTGAGTTTTTTAACCACAAAAAAATCAGAAATTAATGAGAAGTTAGGCAATTAATTCTCTGATTGGTGATGCTGCTTTAGCATTACTCACTGGCTTCTATTCTGAGGGTTTGCTTTTCACAAGTTTGTTTTTTCAAAGTCTTGGGTAACTCTGATAGAGGATGGATGTTGATGGTCTCGGGACACACCTGACTTTGTGGAAGATGCTCAGTGCTGCACCGATAACTACCTTAAAGGTGTCTTAATGACCACTTAAAATTCCAGCAGGGAAGAGGCAGCACTGGGGTTATCAGCTCACAGTTTCCTTTGTACAGAAGGACAGAAAAAAAAATCCAAGCAGAGGCAGTGGTACCTACTGGAAATCCCCATCCCTGAATACCTGTTCATGCACATGGTCTGCACTGGGTGAAAAACAAAAATGTACCATCACCAGTGCACAACCCCTGAAAAATGCTCATAACCACAGCCACAGCTCCCAGAAGAGTCAGGCTGCCATAATATTATCTTCTAACCTAACAGAAACTGAATGTGAGCTTGGACAAGCCAGATCCACCTCGGGTAGGAAGAAACTTCCTTCAGATGTTTTTCACCTGCCCTCCTCACTACAACAACTTAAAAAAAGCCCCATTTACAACTAAGAGGTGAGAACAGCAGGATTCCCAGAGCACCACAGGTCCCAGCTGAACCACAACAATAACGGAGCTTGAGGGATCTCCAAGTTTCCAAAGCACTGGTCAAACCCCAGCCTGGGGCAATTCTCACCAGTCAGGCTGTGCTCCTGCTGCTCATCCCAGCACACCTCCCACTGGAGAAAGATCCCGAGGCCAAGGGTACAAAGGGAACCCTTCCACCAGAAGGGATTCAGAGCAATACAACTACTAAATAAACTCTGAGTAAAGGAATGGAGAGTTAGGTCTCCATGACAACAGGAAGGCATGTGCTTATATTAGTAAATCCCTGCTGACCTCTGCTGATCTTTCCCTATCCTGGTCAGTGTAAAGGATTAGTGAAAGGGGACACACTTTGGCCTGTTCCCAGGATCCACACAACCAGAAAGGGAAATGGACAGGCTTGAAAAGGGGCTTTCATATTCACCCTCTCTCTTCCCCACCCCTGCTCACTTTGAAAGGACAGCTAAGGAAGGGAACGGCAGGATAAAACCAAACCCTTCTTCAGGAACCACCTTCAGTGTACTTGTTCAGGGAGGGTACAAGGCCTCTTCAGGTGGCTTCACACATCCCTAGTGCTTTACAAGCCCCATTTTCTTCTTGACACACAGAGATTAAAGCCTTTCTATCCAGACCTGAGCTAAGCACCTGCTCTGAGTAGTATCAGCACCAGAAAACAAGGTCCGAAACTCTGAGACTGCTGATGAGCTCATCACATGCTAATAACTGGCAGTAATATTTCACCTAGCCTAAAATATTCCAGAACCTGTATTCCCTGTCCTGTTTAACACAGTAATGACACCTGTGACAGCTGCTTTAACAGCAGGCTTTTCTATTTAGCCTCAGAAAAGGGGATGTGGGAAAATCCCCTCCAAAATACCAATCCCAGTTTGATCCCAACTACGAAGCCCCTGGGCTGCAGCAGCTTCCCAGCACCCAGCTCTGCTCTGGGGCCCAGAGTCAAGTTCTTCCTCCCCACTTTTTAAAAAGGAGAAAGGATTCTGAGATATATCTCCTGGGTGAAGCTAAACATTATTGTTACTGTCTCAGGTTATCAGATCTGACAATTTATGTGAAGCAAGACATGGCACTATGACCAAAAAAACCCAAACCCTGAAAATAAAGATTAGCTAATCCAAAAGCAGTGTTGGCAATCAGCAGGCAGGACTTCCAAAACAATACTGAATAAATGGCCTGACAAGATGCCAAGGATCCCAGTAATGCCAAGAGTGTCTTTTGGAAAAGTCAGTTTTAAAAAGAGCCTTACTATTCATGGCTTTGATGTCTCTTGTAGAGTTTTGGTAGGTAAAATACACAAGCCCAGTGTCTCAGCCAAATACCACCTTGGATACCAAATTTAACATCCCTGCACACAGGCCAGATTACAGTTTTACCCAGATTATTGTATGTCTGTCACTTCCCAGACTGCTTCTGACATTGTTTCTCTTTGTTACTGGAAACCAACAAATTCCACACCACATTTCTACACGAGGCTTTTGGTGTGCCAGAGTTTCTCATGCCAGATAGATGTACACAGTCTACTGGTGTAAAATATTAATAGAGAATTTACGAAGGCCTAGACCTAGACTTTCATTCATTCCAGCACAAGAAGTGTGGCTCAGGTTCTTGTGCAGAAATATGTGTGAAATATGCAGAATATTTACCCCCTCAAAGAAGGAGGATGTCGATTCCTGGCTCTCTCCCCCCAGCTTGCCCAATGAATTGCTAAGAGGTGCCAAACAGTGGGCACATATCCACGGAGCCCAGCAGTGCCAACATCATGGCCCAAGGCATTAACAGTATTAGCCAGAAATACCACTTCAGGGAATTGAACTCATTCTCACCATAGAACAAGAAGCCAGCTAGCTTGTGTTCATTATCTGCTCACTGTTTACTGCAGATTTGAAGGTGTAACTCCTATTATCATGCTTCTAGAACTGGGAGGAAAACAGGAGCTACCAATCCCTGATTTATGACAGCATTGAATATATTGCCACAGTAACTCTTTGATCGTCTGTGCTCAGGACACCCCAGTATTTTCCCTTAATAAACACTCCTCCTAGCTGACCTTCATGTTTCACACATTCTCTTGATCTCCCAGCCATTTCCACAGATCAAACACTGGGACAGGGACTTTCCTGTGTATTCAGTTCACCAGAATGAGTCACATGTTTTAATTTCCAATTCTTATTTAAATATACTGACAGTGGACAAAACAGCTGGAAAGATTGCTTTTGTTTGTTCCCCAGTTTTGAAGAAAGCCTTAAACTGTCCCTATGTCCGAGCTAATCTCAAGAGCTGGCATGAGAGCTGATAGCAAAAAAGGTTTGTCTTGCACATGCTCTCCCTCAGCAGGCGTCCAAAGCATCTTCCAGGCCAAAGGTATGTGAATTCCTGTGCCTGCTGATGGCTGGAGTTGTGGGAACAGAAACGAGAAGACACTCCTTCCACCCTCCAGAATCTCCTTTAAAGACAAGGAATTAGCTGGGAGCTATTGTGTTCCCATTCCACAGGCAGCAGCAGTAAAGGGGGATCACAGGCTGAGCCTGCACCGCTGCCCCTGCCCCTCCGGGGTTTCTTTTAAACAACTGGAGATAATGAGGACCTGGCTGCAGGATGCTGATGGGTACAGACTGCACCAGGCCAACTGCATACTCAGGATTTCCACAAAAATTGTGAACAAGTAATCTAGGCACTCTGCTTCAATGACATTTAGACTCAGTCAATTAGAAATAAAAGAAGTTAGATGGTTCATAAGGGCAAGAAAAGACATTTCTTTATAGCCTTAAAAAGCTACAAGTGTTACCTAAATAGCACCATTCACTTCAGTTAAAACCTGGCAGAATTCCCCTTGCAAAGTAGGCGTAGGTGGAAAGCCTATGAAAATCAGCACTTCCCTCGAGCTCTGCTGGCTCCAGCAAGAAGTCATCCACCTGCACTCAAAAGAACACCAGGCTCTCAGTAAATCAGTGTTCCAGGGAAGAGCTTTCTCCAGGAGTGAGAAGCCATGAGTGCAGTGGTCAGAGCACAAACCCTCCAAACCACGTCCCGGCCCTGGCAGCCACACGCGGGCGATCGGCCCATGCAACCGGCCTTGCCTCTGCCCGACACAAAGCCACCATAATTGCTTCACACTTCAAACCAGTAGCTATGGTTACTAGATACAAAAGACAGTCCTGCTGCTTCCCTGTGGCCAGAGGAATTCCAGGCACTTAGAGCAAGCACACCAGACAAAGAAGCTGGTACAAGGAAAAGAAAGAAAAAAAAACAGACAAAAATCACAACATATTTTGACTTTCACATTCATGGTCTGAGGTGGCCAGAGCAAAGGAAATCCTGGGAGGCTTCAGAAGGAAAAACAGACTGTTGGGGAATCAAAGGAAAAGCTGAAAACTTCCTCCAAATCTCAAAAATTACATAAACATCACCTACTAATGCACAAAATGCCAAGTGCCATGTTCAGCACACACAAGCAGAGAAAAATCTCTGACCGTATTTTCTCAATGCTCTCCGTATTTAACATCCACTTCTTCATGTCGTGGATCATCCCTGTACTTTGTCAGTGGAAACCAGACCTGACTTGTACCTACAGGTAAGTGTCCTGGCATTGCTGAGAACAGGATGAGGAGACCAGTTCAATCCAAATCATACTTTCCAGTAAAAGGCTGGACGTGTTCCTGACATGACCTTATAATCCCTACATGACTAAAACAGATGTCTAGGCCCAGCAGATCTCTAGGCACCTATTCCAGAAGAAACAGAGATACATACTTTTCAGGGAGCACAAGATATTGTCAACAAGGGTGTCAATGGAACCCCAAAACATGCTCTTGGGAACTTGGAGAATCCCAGTGTACTCAAGTAGATTCTTTGGCTACAAAATCAGTTTTCAGTGTGGAAAAAAATACAAAACAAAATAACCCCCCCACCAGTGTGACTCTTTTGCTACCTCATTATTGCTCGCACTTGGAGGATGGATCTGCTTTCTTCAAAATTTCTAAGTGGAGACACTCCTGTCCTGCGATCTCCCTCCAGACTTTGTACCAGATGTATCTGGCACTACACTCCCCTGGGTTCAATCCTCTTTTGCCCAGATGTATTTCTAGAGCATATGGGATGGAAATAAAGGTCTGTGTTTCTTCTGCATGGGCACAACCAAAATATTCAGACCTTTCCAGTGGAGAAAATGGTTACTATAATAGCTGAATACTTGATTACATTAATACTTAATTACTTTTAGTTCTTTTGAATAAATGCATACATACATGTGCACAGGGAGAAAGATGAAAAGAGACAAATAAATAAAAGGAAAAATATATCTAGAATGAAAAGCCTGTTTATCTTCCAGACTAAAGTTTTCAGGCTACAAATCTAACTGTAAGATGACAATTTGTTCAATATAATGGCAAGTCACAGATTTGATCCAAAGTTACTGCATAGTAGCTGGGTAAGAATCAGTCACAGAAGACAAAAACTTACCCCAAAACAAGAGGAAAAGTGGCAGCAGGAGAGCAGCATTGTACGGCCTGGAGGTAGTTTTCTTTAATTCCATGACAAGTGTAAGAGTGGCCGTTCTAAACCCCTCCGGGGAGAGACAGGAGCCGGAGCCCAGCAAGCCCCTCCTGTGGCCACATCACGNACTGCGCCCGCTGCCCCGCGGCACGGGGCTGGCAGGGAACGGCCCGGGGGGGTCCCTCTGCCCCTCCGCAATGCTGAAAACACTCCTGGTGTGTTCCCCGCAGCTGTGACAGGGCTCAGAACCGATTCGGGACCGAGGCTGTTTGGAGGATGCGGGGTTCTGCATCAGCTCATATTTACAAATTCCACAGGAGGATCGAACACAGTTTCTGAGTGAGGCTGCTTTGTTCAAAGAGAAATAAGACAAAAGCACTCATAACCCCAGAGTTAGTCCACATTAGTCTTTACTGCTGTCTCATCATGGGGTGGGTGATCCCACAGGACAGGAGAACTCACAAAATGCACAGGAACTCTCTCCCCAGTTGAGGAACAGTTACAGAGATCAACAGAGGTGTCTGCAAAACACGGGAACCAAATCACGCCACCTTTAGATATATGGGTTCAGTTTTAGGAGTGGAAAAAGTTACCAGTGTGCATTGTTTAATGACAGTAACTGGAAAAAGACAGCCTGCACTCAGCTGAGACCTACTAAGTCCCTCTAAACCCACATCACAATTGGATTAAACTAACTGTAATGAGAATTAAGTACATTGCCTCACCCTTCACTAACAACTAAAAATAGAACACAGGTAAGACACCAGACAAATTCCTACTTTATTAAAGTGTAAATTAAAGAAATACCCAAGATAGCAAGAAATTGGTGCAGAGAGACCTAGGCTGCACGTGAGGAAAACAGGAGCAATCCTACAGTGAGTAATCTGTATTATCCTTGCAGGGTGGGATATGTGCATGGAAATGGGATAGTTACTGCAGGGGTTTTACCTTCAGTGCAGAAGCAGAACAGCCACAGCAAGAGCCTTTCCACCACCCAGACTCTGCAGGTCATGAACAAATGGTTCATCTCACTGCCCTGCCTTGGAATGCTCCAAAGATGATATATCATGTGTTATCAACCTTATCTGGACCACCCTGCCCCCTCTTTCATCTCTGGTGTCCTCAGTCTGTTTTCTCAAGATCAGCCTCAGTATTAGTTTCTTGCCAGTTACCACAGCCATCTGGAACTCATTTCTGTCTCCTTAGACTCTTGTTTTGCTGTCAGGGAATGTAACCAAACACTGACGTGTGCAGAATCTTTCTACTCAGAATATTTTCGCCTCACCTGTGTGAACTATACTCCCTACAATCCACCCTTTCCAAATCCCAGCAAATACTTATGAATCATTGCACAATTAACATGGCAACAAAGCATCATTCTTAGCCAGGCACTGCTGTAAGTCGAGTAGTGCAACAGCTCACAACACCTGGAAAACACACCTATCCATGGTAATTTATGGCTCCTAGGATACCTGAAGGAGCCGCTCAGCTTTCATAAAATAGAATCAGTGTGACAAATCCCCCACCCCACAGAAAGTGGAGGTCGTCCCACGGAGGCTGAGGTCTTGTGCAGCCCTGTTGTTCCTGCTGTGCTGTGTGGACTGTGATACCCCAAACCCTGGACAGAGCCATGACTTGTGGCACGCCAGCCAGACTGAGGGAAGAGGAAAACATCCAACTTCCTTATAATAATCAAAATACCTTAATCCATTGTCTGTCTGTGAGGATATTAGAATTTAATTTTATCAATGTTCACGGTTGCAATTTTATGAGATTTTGCCAGCATAAACAGCAAACCATTCCTGTGCTGGACCCCTGGGCATACAAAAGCCAGTATGGGTATTAACCAGCTTAGTCCAATTAAAGGACCCTAATGCACCTCTTTTAAGGCCCTGATTTGTTAGGCTTGACTACATTTCCAAAGGAGCACAATTGGGTGGATTTGTTATCTAAAGCATAAGCTCCAAGTCCTTAGTCATCCTTGCTAAAGCCTTCCCCAAACTTGTCATGGTTTGTGCTACCTCCGCATCGCTGCTGTCCAACGTCACCATAATCTGCTCTTTAACATAGTATTAAAACTAGAGCCAAAGGACACAGCTGCTTTCCTTGGTGTAACACTCATTATGAGAGATTTAAGGACAGCATAACAGCAAGGCTTCTATTCTCAGCCCAGAGCAGGAACCTTTGCAAGCCGGAAATGCATGCCATGGAAATGGGGCAGCAGTGGGCAAGCTGGATTAGGTGAAAAAGGAGAAAGTAGGTCTGGGGTACTCAGCAGAACCTTCCTGCCCACTTATTCCATATTCTCTGTATACTTTTCACAAAACAATCCTATATATCTTTCTACAAAAAGTTCAGAGAGAACCATGCACCGAAGTACCTCAGCAAAAGCCTGCTTTTCATTCAAAGAACAATGTACACTCGCATGAATTTCACAATCTTCCCTCACGCAGGGCTTAAAATAATCCTAATACTGCAGATTGGATACTGGAGACGTGTGACAGGCCGGGAAATATCAGTGGTACAAATAAAGCCATTCCTATCTCCTGTCACGTGCACGCTGTAGCTGCCCCAGAGGACAGAGCCTCACCTTCCCTTCTCACCATCCTGGAACGCAAATCTATTTTACTGAATTGAAAAAGGGAAGCCAACAGCATCAAAGTCATGATTTTTTTCCCAACTTTGTCCTCCAAGGGTCATTAGGCACAACCATACATAAAGGAGTCCATACTAACAGTGGCTGGTGGCTTGGGAAGTTGAGTTAGTAAAGAAAAAACCTTTCAGTTCCACTCAAAAACTGCCAAACCTGACTGCTTCCATATACTCTCCTGTTTTCTGTCACTGCTGATAAGTGACAGGAATATTTTTAAAAACTTAAGGTTTTGGAATTTCAAGCTTTCAGACTCACAGGCCAATTCTGTACACTGAAATGTTCAAATACGATTTGGTGCTGTAATGCTCAAGGGTTCCCCAGAGTGCAATCTCCAAGTGGAAATTGGCTCTCTCCTGCTGCCCTGCACAGGCACCATCCCCACTCTCCCATCAGCCCACTAGATGTCCCTTCTGCACTGCCAAAGTCACCAAAGGCCCCCGTGTGAAAACGGGAGAGCTGGAAAGAAATGAATGTTACAGCAGCACTGGGAACAGAGCAACTGGACATATCCTGAACTGCTGCAGGACTGTGCCAGCAACACCCTAGATGCTGCAAGACCTCTTGCAACATCCCCACAGCGGAGCAGCCAAGGCAGAGTTTGGGCTGTGAGCCAAAACTTTAAAGTTGCTATTAAAACCTGGCAAAATCACACAAAATTTCCAGTCTTGAGACATCCTAATTGCATTTTTTAGACACAATAAATTCAGTTTCCTATCATTGCTAATCAGAACTGCTAGCAAGCAAATCATGCTGCCTGATAAGCTACAGAGTCCTGAGCCTGTGCCACTGGTCAGTACCAAGCAATGGCAATGGAAACAGTGGGCTGACAAGGCCGAGCAGGAGGGTTGTTGTCTGAGCACTGGCACAGGTGGGCAGAGCTCTGGCACAGCCTCACTTTCCTGGAGCATGATCACTGATTTCAGATAAAATCGTAGTGCTGAGGAAGAGGAGGAGGGCAGTCCAGCAGGACAAGGGCAGAATGAACATGTTTGCCTGACGTCTAAAATCACCTTCTCTGCCTTGCAGCATTGGCTGCTTGTTCAGGGATCTTCATGATGCGCCTCATCCCAAAAAAAGAGCAAATTCTAAGGACCATAACAAAGATGTCAAGCAGTGCACAGCACCTCTGCCTTCCTCTCCAACAGATAAACCATTCAAACACACACAGACAAGGCTGTGGTAAAGACAGGGCCACAGTCCTGCAAAGTTATCTCTCAAGGAAGTCTCAGAAGTCAGGCTCTGACCATGGATGCACCCTTTGATCTACGTGAGACCCCACAGGACTGCTGCAGGTCAACTGCATGCCCTTTGATCCTCTCCCCCTGCTTACAGCTGCCTGGTGGAGGTGAATCCCTTCCAAGAGACCTCTCTGGCAGATCCAAAGATGAGAATGTTGATCACCTAACAGGAGGCAGCCAAACGGTGTAAAAAGGGTCTCAGGCAAGATTTTCTGTGGTAAAATGTTATAGCAGGGAGGATGTGCCCAATGCATTGCCTGGATCTGAGGGTGTTTTGAAGGCGTCGTGAGTATTGAGAGGCCTTTTTGCTGCTGTTTTTGTCACAAATGGTTCCAACACGTTTGTAAACAGCCACTTTCCAGCGGGGCTCAGCGCAGGCTCTGGTGCCGCTGGAGGGCAGCTCTGTGCTCCCAGCCCCAATGCAGCCTGCAAAGGTTGGATTAGCAGCGCTTGCTGCAGAGCTCTGCACTGCCAGATCCCTGGAGCCAGGCTGGGCTTCAGGGGAAAACCAAAGGAGCTGACACTCAGAGCCTCAGGGAGGGAGGCTGCCCTGCAGCACAGCCTGGCTGAAGGAACGTCCTCATGCTGAAGTTTGTATTCGCTGAAGGCCAAACAGGGGAGTGGGAGAACGGGGAATTTTGGACCTGGAAAACAAACACATCCAGCTGCACCGTGTGAGCTGTGAGCTCTGAAGATGAGTGTAGCCTCAAAGTCCTGTCTGACATCTACCTCTGCCATGGAAATTACACCTTTGAATTCTGCATAAAATCAGCAAGCTCTGCCTCATTTTCCTTCCAGCTGCAATCTCTGCTTTCCCTCACAGACTTCAAACACAGTCTGCTCAGTGAGGAGGCCTCTGGGAAAACTGGACATTGTCACAGGTGGCAGGAAGTAAAATGGATGCAGACCATGAATGTGCCAAATGTTGAGGAATGAGTAACATTCTCCAAGATGCCAAAGATCTGTGGCTCACTTTTGTATACAACCTCATCAGAAACCTCAGTTTTTCTTTGGCAGGGATTACCACAGCACACACTTCCATTTTGCTGGGATGCTAAATCCTGGTGTTTCCATGAGCAGCCATTTGTCAGATTGCCCAACAAACCTCTAAGAATGACCAATCTACAGATCTTCACGTAAGTGTTAACACATTCAAGCTTGTTCTCATGGTCTCCAAATGAGTATCTTGTTTGCTTCACTTGCAGAACCAGACCAGAAACAAGGGCTTCAGCACTTCCCTTTGCCCTGAGGGAAGCTCTGTTCCACTCCTCTTAGCCAGCATGGTTTACGCACATTTTCTACTTCATGTCTCGCAACAGCAGGCAAACCGAGCTCCTGCTGGGCTTCTGTCAGAGGAGATATTGATCTGCAGCACAAATGCTTGAATCTCTTGCTCTGCTGACCAGTGTGCTGAATGTGCACAGGAGCTCATCAATATGTCTGAAACAAAATCTGCTCAATGGCTTTTGCAAAAAAAAAAAGAAAAACTGAGGTTTCTGATGAGGTTGTATACAAAATATTCAAGTGGATGGATCTAGAAACTTTCTAAGAAGTGGTAAAAGCACCATGAAGCACCACTTCATCTGGTTTACTACCGTTTCAGTAAGAGCAAGAATAAACACCAAAGCATCTCTCTGATGAGACATATACAAGGCTTCTTACGAGGCTATATACAAAATGTTGAAGTGGATGGTTCTAGAATCTTCCCAAGAACTATGGGGAAAAGCATCAAAAGAATTATAATACTTTAAATCAACTATTTAATGCCAATCCAGCCTTGCCATTCACCAATTATATGCATGATTTCTGGAAAGAAACATAATTGACAGCTTATTGGAACACTATTCATTTTATCCCCAACAAATTTCACTGCATCTAAGCCAACTTTATATATACCCCAGTAAGAAGCAGCATCTTGTATATTTAAAGAAGTTTTCCATGCCAAGGCCAGTGTGTCAGCACCATTTATTATGCTTGAATGCTTTATGAGACAGAAGTCAAAAACCTAACAATTTAACTCTCATTAGCTTTGGGAGTGACTCCATATGCCAGCCTAGCTACACTCTCTGGGCAAATGATGAACCTTTTTGCTTCCAACTCAGCTTTAACTCCCCCTCTATTACGGGACTTTAGCAAAATTTCCTTTGCTGCTTCTGGGAGCAGAAGGGAAGCCGAAGTACAGATGGCTGAGCTTCCCAGAATCCCAGGGAGCAGCAGAAACTCTGCTTCGCTGCATGGTGTCCCAATGGATCTGTGGCTCCTTGGCTCTGCTAACCCACACCTTCAGCAAGTCACCCACGGGTCAGGAGGGCCCACCAGTGCTTTTCAAGGAAAACTTTCGGCTGATCAGTTTTGATCACTTTGACCAAAACCCCTTTTAAGTGCATGACTCTGAACCAGGGCACTTTGCATATTTCTGCCAGTCTCCCTTCCCAGGAGGTCACCATGGCAAGCATGCTGGAGAAAATAGAATCCAAGAAGCAAGAAAATCTATTTAGGTATGTGTGCGTGTATATGTTCTGAGAAAACGAGAAACCACTGTCACTTGTACTATATGAGACTAAGTGAAGATTTCTTCAATTCCATTTCTGCCTCACATAAAGCATGTTAAAACACAGGTTCCCTTGGCTTCTGCATTTCCTTTGATTCAGGCTAAACAGTGGAGATTAATCAGTGCCCAGCACCCCATATTTCTGAGATTTTACAGCTTCTTTCACTTAGAAAGGTAAAAAGACAGCTTGCATGGGCTGTTATAACATTTCCTCTTTTAACTTGGGGAATCATACAGACATTTCCCTGAAATCTTGAATGAGCAAATGATTACTTTTAATTTTATTTTATTAGTCAGAGTTAACCCTAAGTAATCTTCAAGAGTGCACATTGCAATCTGAACAAAACTCTTATTCTAGCAACCAACTTTTGGGAGAGCAGGGATGAGAAATCCAGAGCAACCAAAAGGCATGTGGGAAAGCCAGGAATGTCAACACATTGTGTTTCCCCTCAAAACAGTATCTTCCCATTCATAAGAGGTTACATTCTTGGGACAGGATTTTAAAACAGTGAATCCTGGCTATTAACTTCTACACTGATACACACTTAGCTCCATTTCCTTGTTCCTTTCCTCTCCTACCCTAACCCTATTGCCACAATCTGTTACAACCAAAAAGCTGACACCGTATTCCTACCACCCAGTATCCACAGAGTTATCACTGAAGCCAAAACCACAGTTCATCCTCTTTCCATGACTTTAAAGCTCCTAATCCTCTGTTACATCAGCCACAAGGACAGTGATTTGTTGAATCTGCCCAGCAGACTCTTGTCTTTTTCTACTGCTTTGCAGACATGGTGCTTCCATTACAGGCACATCCTCGAGGGCTGCCAGAAGCTCGCTGCTAGGTCACAAGTGGCCCCTCCAATATAGGAACTAAATAACTTATTTGGGCAGCAGCACAGAGGAATTGCCCCAGCAGCAGTGGGCACAATGCTTCCCAGTTCATTCATCCATCTGCAGCTGAAATGGAGCTTCCAGGGGTGAAATAAGGTCACAGCAAAGTAAAGGGGGAAATGGATTCTGTCCAACAATAAACCAGGTGTCAACACACGCTGCACAGAGCCTGACCAAGGACAACACGGTCATTCTCTGTTAGCTGTGCTGGGATGTTGGGAATTTTGAGCAGATGTTAATAGGATGAATACATACCAGTCGTACAGTCTCAGAATAATAATGGCTGTGAATGCCAAAAGCATATTGATCTCCTGAAGTGCATAGTCGGAGCATCTAATGGCTCTAGAGAGAGCAAGGAAACACTCAGAAGGGAAGAGAGAAAAAAAGAGAGATGCTTCAGATTGGAGAGTTCTATCCACTAGAAGAGCCTTGGGGCACACAGGGTTGTTAAACTGCTGCTGCACAGACACATTCTGAGGGACCGGAGAACACACAGTTTGTGCACAGGAATGGAAGAATGAATTTACAGAACCTGTATAATTATAACAGGTCTTAAACACTTCTTCTAGGTAGCATATTAGAACCATGAAGAACCTAAAGAAGAAAATAAATTCTTACTGCACTGTCCTGATGGACCAGAACTGTGGGAAAAGAAAAGCTAACACCAGTGACAGAGAATGCAGATACTGTTCAAAAGAAATTCAAAGGGAAATTCTTCGTATTTTAATGACCTCAGCTGTTATTAGTGATGCAGATCAGGGCTTTGTTCTAAAAGGAAATCTCATAGCTAACCTGCGATGTCTTTTTCAAGAGGGAGACACTGAAAAGTCCTTTTTACACAAGGGCTGTGTAACTGGGAAATTCAATTCATTCTCTTTGCTTTGATATCTATTTAGTTCAGCACTACACACACTGTCAAAAGCAAAATGTTATCCTCTACTGCACCTGAGGGCCCAGTGGTCCAGTGGCATATGCTCCATGGAACTGATCCAGTGTTTTCACCCCCTCACAAAGACATGCAGCTCTTTGAGAGAGGACAAGACTCCAGGACAAGAGGACTGCAAATTATCTGCTTGTTCAGGGGGATTTTTCTTTTTTATGAGCTACAAATCAGACCAAACTACTCTAACAGAGAGATCCTTGTAAAGTTCACTCCCAGCAGTGTCACCATAGGAGCATATCAGAATTCTAGCAAATCTGGTCAATAGTATTATATATCCCCTGAACCACTGAGGATATTAAGCAAACACATTGAAGAGACAAGGAAAGATTCCAGTTATCCTGAGCTTCCCACTCTCTGACCACAAAACCGCACTCGCGCATCAAATGGGGAATGCAACTCAAGGGACATTTTAATCCTACACCCCCATTCTAATTAATAATCCTACTTTATCAATATTTGATGGAGCTGTTATTGTGTCTGCTCTGACCATTTCACTTTTCAGAGAATGCTCTGAATTTTGCTGCTTGGTAGCAATGCAAGAGAGATGTTCTCCTTTCATGGCACTACAGATCGGAAACACAGCACGTCCTTTCCTAAGCCAGTGCTTCACTTTCTTGTCGTATTGCTCATTTTCCCAGTTGCAGTTTTTTACTGCATTATACAATGTCTGTGCCATAAATGCAAGTATCAATTAACATACAATGAAGGAGCAGAGAAGCAGATGAATTCATCCCAGTTCAAAGGCTGGGAATAGTGGCTATTCATGGGACAACAGGTAGCAGTCGGAATGCCAGGAGAAGACACACACAGGCCACTGATTACTGTGTGCCTTCTACACTTAACATCTGACTCAAAGCCCAAAGAAGCAATCAAAGACAGCTAGCAACTACAGCAGGCTTTGGTTCAGGCCAATGGAGAACCTGCTCCTAGGGAGCTCTGTCCTTCCCCATTCCAGCCAGTTGTGATGGTCAAGAGATTGTCAAAGGTCAGAAGAACTATGGAGAGAGGGAAGAAGTCCTGAATAACAGGTGTCCAGAGTCAAAACCACTTGATCATGCAAGCTTTGAGGGAAATTTTATGTCACCTGTTCTGTCTTTAGAGAGAAGAAAAGATGTGATGGCATTATTTTTTCACAGCAATGATACCAGCACAGAACAGCAAACAGATGGAGGTGTCACAACAAAGTGTGAAATGCAAAAAAGAATAAAGTGAGAGCCCCTCTGCTTGAGATGCTCGTGCTGTGAAATCCTGTCTGTAGTGACCTGTCAGAAAAATGCCTCCATCACTACAGGCTGGGACAAGCACAAGTACTTAAGCTCAGAGACAGAGGGTCTGCCACCCCTGAGGATGGGCTGGGGATTCACACCATGGAGCAGGGCACGTCCTGGCACTGGGCGAGGGCTACAGCAGTACCACAGCAGACCCACGGCTTGGTGTTGGAAGCAGCCCTGGAATTAAACTGCTTGCAGGAGTATTCATGCAAATCCTGAGTAGTGGAGCTCTTGAGAGGTGCCAAGCGACAGAATAATGCTTTGGGTTGTTTGTTTTCAGGAGGACAAAAAAATGGGAAAGTACAGAAGAAAAAACATCCCGTAAGTGGAAGGAACTAAATGTTACCAAGATAAAATGGAAAATGCTTAATACAGACTATCAAAGACAATGTATCCCCATCACAACACATGCTAGCAAGGTTTGCCTGAGCAGTGTGGACCTTGAAGGACACTGTTTCATCTATAAAAGGTTTGGAGATGTTACAACTTCGTCTTTTTGCCAGGAGATACTTTATTAAAATTGCTGTAAACAGTAACTTGTTCAAGCAAAGAAGAGGTTCTTCCTGCCACGAGATTTAAAGGATGTTAGCCTTCAATTCTGTTTTTGAAGAATGTTTCAGATATTGATTTCTACCTCATACTCAACATAAGTTATGTTTTCTTCACAGTTCTGGTGCTCAGAGCAGAAAGCAACAACATTTTCCTAAATCTCCTGAATCTCTAAACAGATCTCTTTTAACACCATGTTCTCTGAACAGGTCTTCCCAATACTTCTCCATCCCATGACCCAGCAGCTGTAGCAAACCGAAGTATGTGGCAATACTGAATTACTCAAAGAAATCTGAGCCTTCTCTCTGTTCATAGGTCTCCCTCAGGGCCCTGAGTGGGTTGCAATAGCACAGCCAGTTGCTCTAAATAGCTTGGATCCAAATACTCTACTCGATGGCAATTAAATACATAAAATGTCACACATCCAATGTTTGAAGTGCAAAGGCCCAGGGCACCTCAGCAATGCTTTCCACACAGAGCAATTACAGCACTGGAAGTACTGGAAATACCATCATGTGATCCAGTCACAAACTACTGATCTAAAGAGAAGGAATCTAGAACAGAAAGGAACAGTGATAAAGTTCAAGATGTATGATTGATGTCTTCCCTTTTAATTCCATGTGTAAGCCAGTCTTTGTTGCAGACCTGTATGAAAAAACAGATGCTATACACACTCAGCTGCTACACAGACATTACTCCTAGGCAGTATGATAGTCTAGGCCATTCAAGGCAGAGCTTTTTTGCTGCTACTGTGAGATCTGTACCCTTCAAAAATGAAGGTTTTTTACTTTGAAAAGGCTGTACTTTACAAAGATGTTGCTAACAGAGGAAGCGAATGTCTGATACTGCAAATTAATTAGACTTTGTTATATAGTTACACTTTTATCTAATAGAATACTAATCATGGCAGTTGGCACTGATTATTATTTTGGAAGTGGTTCTCTGGAGCTGCTGACTCACTGGGCCATGGTCCCCACTGTTTCAACAAACTACAGAAACAGGCAAAGCAAAAGCACAGACAGGGCAAAACCCATCTATGGCTCATCAAGTAATTTAAATACATGAAAGTAAGTGTGGCTTTATAGTCCTTTAATTATGCATTGCATCTGAATTATGTATGGAGCAGAGGGCACGCAGGAGTTCTGGTGGAAGGAAGCAGCACTGTGCACTAGCACTTCCTCCCCAGGATAAGACATGACTGCGCTCTGCACTGAGCTCTCTCCAGTTTAATGGAAGCCTGGCATTCCCAGATATTCTGCACACCCATTCGCAGAGCAACGAGTTGTCTCATCCGGCTCAGCAATGCCCTGCTGCCCCCTCAGAGGAGCACATTTCCCTTGCTGGTGAGCAAACACTTCCCCTAGATCCTGCTGTGCTCTTAGTTAGCCCAAGTACTCTTCAAGAATAATGTCATCCATAGGTACTTTAAACCTGTAAAACCTAACGTACTTAATGTCAAGTATTTAAATACATCATGCTTTTTATATGAGTCAGTGGCTTTGTAATGTATGGCATTTGTCTAATCTGCAGTTCTACCGTTCTGTTGACTGTAATGACTGATTTTGCTACTCTAATTTAATATTTACACCTTCACCATTTTTGTGAGGGACAGATATTAACTGCCTCTTATAATGCCATATAATCTGGCCATAAGGTCCCTTGGAAACAAAAGTCAACTTTAATCATTATATCATTAGTCAACGCTAACCATTATCCCAAGTTCTACCATTGCTACCTATAGTGGATCTAAAATGAATGTGCACATACACAAATCATGCATGAATACAAAAACTCCATGTTCATTCCTTAATTCCATACTCTTCTCTCCACTTGCTTTTTTTTCTATTTACTATTTTTCACTTTAAATGCACAGTTGTGTATTATACATGTATAAATACAGACTATTTAGAGATGTGATAGTGGATAAGGGATTAATCCTCTGAGACAGTTTTACACGTTGGTCTGTCCTAACGCATTTCCATAGCCAGACATCAACAAAGATGATGTCTCCACCTCCCCCCCACCTCTTCCTTAGACTATACCTTGCACTGGGCAAAACACTAAACCCTGCTCCCTGAAGCTAGTTTCATGCAGAAAACAGACACTGTCAACTTCAGATACAGTCCCACATAGAGGCTGACATTTGGTTTATGCTAGGAAAACTTCTGAAACTCCAGGTGTGATTTTGCAGAAGGAATATTTGTGCTTTTGTCTTTCCCTGAGGCACAATGACCTTCCCTTGAGCGGGAGCAGCGCAGCTCTGCAGCCAGCCCCGGCCCGGCACTGAGCTGCAGCTGCCACGCGGTGGCAGAGGTTGGGTACCGTCACCACAGCGCTGCTTCCCAGGAATGCACCGAGAATGTTTATTCTCTGCTCAAGGTGACTCTCAAGATGATTTCGTGCCTTCTCATTAATTGCTATATATATTTATAGACAAATTAAAGATTCAAACAAACATTGACACAATTAATCGCTTCGAGTTCTAGTGGAATAAACAGTATCAAACCAATTCATCAGCTTGGGGGCTTATGACAATCAACACAATTTGATTTTTTCTGTTCCCTTTCAGGTATCATGTCTCACACAAGAGTTAAAACACGAGACACTGGCAGAGGAGCATAAAGATTTCTGAACTCCCAACTATTTGCTTCAACTCACAATGAAGAGAAAATTGATTTGAGACAATAATCAAGTTAGGATTGCTTCCACACCCCTCTCCCAAAGACATTGTGTCTAATCTTTAAGAATTCAGCCGATAATTCAATTACCAGCTTATTGAGAGCCACTACAGTGTATGCTATTCACTGCGATTTGGATCATGTGAATGAACTGTATTCCACACAATACAAGGTGCTGCTGCTTTGTGAGACCTCGCCATCCTCCCACTCCAGGGAAAGCTGCATATTTTATCCTCCAAAGATGCTACAACAGCTATGACTCCATATAGCACGTTCTATGTATTTTTAGATCACACCAGGTCAACCAAACCCCTTTTCCCCTCTCTGCCACACCATTCATGAATCCCCTAATAATGCAGCACAGCTTTGTTCTGCCCTCAGCATTCCAGCCTTGCCTTCACACCGTTTGGCCCATTTTCTTTATTCAAACCCTGTACACTCTTCTGCTTTTCAAGTAATTAAACGCTTGAGCCGTGCTAATGCGTGTTTTTATTTGCAGCTCTCCCTGGGTTTGCTCCATGCAGCACAGCACCCAGCTCTCACCGGGTGTGCCATGCCCCGGGCAGGGCTGTGGGAGCAGCCCCAGCCCCGCACACGGAGCCCTTCCCGCCGAGCAGAGCCCTGGCACAGAGAGGCCCCTGCCGTGACAGTGACAGGACTGGCACGGTGCTTAATGAGCGACTCACCACGGCACTGCCACTCCGACAGTCTGCCGTTGGTGCTTGTCGGGGTTGTTTAACCCCAAATTTCCATCACCTTTCTAATTGTAAAGCACCTGAACTAATCGAGTCAGCTCTGAGAAAACAGCATGAATGATTTAAAGCACTTTTGCAAAACCAAAACAAAACCAAACACACGGATGCCTTTCAAGGCCAGCATGACAAACCTTCTGTATAGAAAAAAAAATTAGAAGATCACACTAGACTTGCTTAGGAATCATTTGGCCTTTAGAGGATCTGAATAGGAATATTCATGCTGTGCTCTAATAAAAATGGAAGTGGAATTACCAAGACAGAAAAGAGCAATTTGCAGGATAGGGCTCACTCAAATTGCAGGAACAGGTCACAATGGACAATCTTCCCCTGTCGGTCCTTTCCAAGTTCCAGATTTCTGCAGAAACAAAATAGAAGATCCAATAAATTAAAATGTTTGTGAATTTAAAAAATATTATAATCTTTTACTGTTCCCCTTTAAATTTTCCACAGAACACTGTTTTTGTAGCTGTCAGTTCCGTGACCTTGCTGGAAGTGGCCAAGCCAGAGATCAATTAGTGAGCACAGAAGAGAGGAGCAGCTTTGCCTGTGTTGTGCTGTCCCTTGGGAGGAGGGCAGATCGTTATCCAGCGGGAGTGCTAACACAGGTTGGGACTGACTGCAAGATGCACAATGCAGCAAAACCGAAAGGAAACGGCAGAATCTCTTTTTTCCTTTGGCTTTCACGTTTTACATTTCCCCATAATTCAAAAATACTTTAATTTTGCAGATAACAAAACCTTGTTATACTAAATGGTATCTACAACAAACACACCATGCTGGCTTCAAACACATAAATTATGAAGCGAGCTCTCTAAACCCTCAGGAAATCCCCACTGTCCCCCATTTCATAGCCAGGATGAACTAAAGCACAGAGGAATTTAGAGATTTTAGTGTTACACACTACAAACCACAGTGACAGAGAAGGCTAAAAACCCCAGTACCTGAGCTTCCAGGTCCCTGGAAAAGAGCCCCAACTGCTAAATGCCTTCGGAACACAACTGGGGGGCTTTCCACTAAGGACACAACTGCTGCCTCACATAGAGCTGTGCTCTCAGGCCTGCATGAACCCCAGCTCCTTAGTATTTAAATGAGTACATAAATATTTCACATAAAACTTAGCCTAAAATAAGCCACCTGTCTGGTTACTACAGTCTGTCTGCTCGCCTTCATTTGCAGGCAACTATAATGCTGCTTGTGAGACACACTATTCCTTAAGCCCTCCCAGAAAAAAACATGAGAGATCAATAGTCCTTAAATAAGTAATTAGAACAGCTGAAATAATTTAGGTCATCAAAGAACAAGCAGGATAAATAAAAAGTTATAGCTCTGTGAACACTTGCATCTAATAGAATTTTTACATTTATTTGAGTTAACTGATCGAAAGGCTGAACACCAGAGCATGAGGAAGAACTGCTGCAAAGCATCTGTAACAGGAAAGCCAAATAGGATAGCACTACATGCACACATTAAAATTATTTGGCAGGTTAATTAAAAAAACACCCAACCAGGACACAAGATACACCAACAGTGCTCAACTTCCCACTCCTAATGCAGGCAAACTTAGATCAAAGGTTTGATAGGAAGCTTCTAATCTACGGTAGAAAGTCAAGACAACATTCTGTGGTAAAGAAGCATTTCTACACTCCCAGGTGCACTACACTAAACATGGGAAAATCCATGTAAAATATATTCTCCCCAAAATACAGATACATTTCTGTTCAAATGCCTAATATAACCATTCTGGACTTGTACTGAGGCTAGTAGACCCTGTGAGATTCTTTACTGATAAATGTTTATCACAAGGATAACTATTTGTCCAAACATTTGGGCTGTCCAGGGAACAATCTTTACAGACTGGGCTCAATTTTTCCTTCAAGAAAAATCTGATACAGTTCAAAATTGCTAGTCAGCATTGCATTCTCCATACCTCCTACGACACAGGCATCCAAATCTTTCTCAGTGTTTCAGCAGACACACAGCTCATTTGCTAGTCACATCTCACTGACATCTCCAGCTACTAAATATCCACATTTAGATAACATTTTGACATATCAAAGTTGATGAAATTTTGAGGTACATGCCTGAAGTCTGGAATGTGACTTGTATCTGTTGCAGATCTGTTTTCCATTTATCACATTATGTGACAAAACTAGCTAGCTCAGCAGCAGCTTCGTGGGTACACAGAGTAGAGAGTCTCAAATACAGAAAGGTTACTTCTAATTTGTGCAGTGTGAGGGGACAGCACATCCTCGCAGAGGAGACAAAGCAGACTGCAAAGAGTCCTCAGTGCTGGTTAACACCCCTTTGTCACATGCAGGCTTCAGTGTACTGGAGCTCCTCTGCTTGCTCTGGAGCTTCAGCCACTTGGAGATGGACTAACAGGAGGCTGACAATCTGCCCTGAGCCACGTTCTGTGCTGGGTTTGGGTACTGGTGCATTCAAGAAACACCCTCATCAGCTTCAGCAAGGTCAGTTTATCCCAAGGGTACAGCTTGGGAGCAGTTTCCAAATGCCATTGAATTCTGGCTCTAGTATCACAAAATTTTTGATTAAATTATAACACTACTTCATTATAACCAAAATTCTCATTATAGTGAGATTTTTAGACCATATTTCTGACCACAGTTCAAAGTGAGACAATTACAATTATTCCTAAGAGTTCTCCACTGTCTGTTGATGAAAAATTAATCTTGGTAAAGCTTTTTTTTTAAAGGTTCTTACAACTGTGCTGCTAGCTGTACTCAAACTCTGATTCAAGTTCTAGGCTTCAGGGTCATTGGTAGATACTCAGCTACTGCTGCCACCAAAAAAATACTGATTACCAAGATAGAAGCAGATATGGGAAGGAGAAAACATGCAGTTAAAAATAAAAAAACCAATGAGGGAAAAAAACAAACCCACTGAAAACAAAAACTTTTTGTACCAGAAACAGATTGAAAACAGAAAGGAAATTAGCATTTAGGAATGAAAAAGCCTATTCACTGTTGATGTTAAATACAACACCCGGGGAGAGAGAAGCTGGGTTTATTTTTGATACCAGCATAAACACTAAAGATAAGCCAAAAGCATTTAGAAAATATGGGTGCAGTACAAAGGCTCATGTGATGAGAGCTGTTTTGCTTTTAATCTTGACCTGGAAAACCTCTTGTATGACAGAGCCTCTTTTCAGTGGAGTCAGTCCTGCCTAGTTGCTCTGCCTATTAGTGATAAAAAGGCCACCCAAGTTCTTTCTGCTTTGGAACGATGGCAGGTTTTCAATCTTAAACTTCAAAGCAGAAGGAAAAAGCCCACCCTAATATATCTGTCTAAGGACCTGCACCAAACTCCTGTCATCCCTTATCTGGTCCAATCACACTCTTCCCTAAAGCAACAATCCTTACAACTGTATCTCTGTTTGTCTAGAAAGGACGTATGTATACTTGCAAATATTTATCTACTTGCCAGTGGTATAAATGAAAATACTTATCTCATATTGATATGAGATAAACACATATCATGTCCTACCCACAAATGGAAAAAACAGCTGATTTCCAGATTGGTTCAGCATGTCTACAAGCCCAGTAACACAGAAGTGGAAACCACATCAACCACAATCATTTGGAGTACCCAGCGATCACAGAATCACATCTCAAAGGTGTATTACAAAGTATAAAGGCTGAAAACTGTGAAGCTCTGTGGAGTTCAGTCCTGCTTTACATGTCTGTTCACACAGTCCAGGCATGTCCAGAGAGCAGAGCTGCAGACCAGTGCTCAGTTTTTGCAACTTCACCCCCTTAAACTGCGTGTCTAACTTGTTGCATATGATACTGCCAACCCCATGGGCTCAGTGACAATGGGACCCTAGAACTTTCTTTCTGCCCCTTTTCCCCCACAGCCCACACAGCAAAGATGCCCTGCAACCAGCTGCAGTCCTCCATTCCCATGGGCACAACAGGCAAAAGCACTTTCATCCACAACAAAAATGTTGAAGTCCAGATAAAGTACCAGCACCCCACGTTGATATGTCATGTTACACCATTTTACAGATCAGGACACTTCACATAACCACTTAGGGCATCACCTTAATTAGAAACTGTAATTAAATGCCCAGTGAAGGTTGGTAAGATCATTGGCTTCCAGGCCTTCTTATTTCATAAGGAATGTTCTGTTGGCTCAGATCAATTCTCCCGTGGAGCCTGGTACCGTCCCTCAAAGCTATGTTTACTGCTATGAGTTTTGTCATGGCCACCAGAAGAAAAGTTTTACACATTCAGCAGTTCCCAGATGGGGTGAGAACACAAGCAGAGCACTGAGGGCAGCACTACACTACAATTGAGCTGTCAGAAATGCCAAGCTGCACTGCACTCTGTCCTAAAGAGCACCTATTAAAATAAGATTAAAGCACTTGTGTTTACAAATGGTTCAGGAAGCTGCTGGTCTGCAGGTCACTACAGACACTGCCCTCGGGCTGGCTCTGGCCAAAGCAGGTAAGTGTGGGATGGTGTGACACAGCCACGCCACAGGAGCTGGCAGGTGAGTGCTGCTTTGCTCAAGAGCAATTCACATGCTGCTTTAAGGAACACTCCGTACCACGACTCTGCAAAGCTCAGACACCTCAAACAAGAAAGTGAAATCAGAAAAGTAACAAGTGGAGCACCACATATTGAGACATGCACTCTTTTTTTTTTTAACCTAGACCTTTGTTGTTTTAAATAATTGATATAAAGTAACAGATGACTCACTAATTGCACCTCTAAATTGTAACCCAACCTGGAATCAATGACACATGGCATAACTTCTGTTCTTATTTGAAGCTAAATCCACCACAGTGCCTGCAGTAGCCTCTCTAATAATTGCATTAGTCATAATCTGAAAGTATTTCCCATTCCTTAGTTCCAGTTTTGTTTGCTTTTCAAGCTAATCCTCATCCCTGTTGCTTAAAAGATCTCTGAAATGTTACCCAGCAGAGCCTGCTCTGGGACTTGAGCAGCTCTGTGCAACATTTTGTGGTGTGAATCCTCTCCTGGTGACTAATTTTCCTCCACTACTATTTTATCTCCTTTGCTCTAGCTGAAAGCCAGAGAATCATTTAGGGTTGCAACAGATATTAGCCAGCATTGTGTACAACTTGGTAAAAAGTTAGATACACAAATGACTGCCAGCATAAATCATATCATCTTTTGTTTTGCAGCACAAATTCTCAATTTTCAAGTATCCTCTACATTGGATACTTACCTGCTTGATTCTCTCCCTTCTATGCCTGAGATACACTTTAAAATAAAAATTAATACAGGTCTTGTAAGCATTATTCAAAATAAAACTCCTTGCTATATCAATCTTATGAGAATAATTTCCCATGTAAGGACAGCTTTTTCTACGAAAATTTTTAAAAGACATGCACAGGAAGCTATTTTTTACAATTCAAAGTCTGTCCTCACAAATGCCATTAACTTTAGTATATGTCTAAAGGCAGAATTTGAAACCCATAAAGAACGGGGTCACTGGACAATGGTAAGTCTCAGAGATTTCTGAGTTGTAACACAAAAAAAATCCCTCTTCCCTGGGGCACTACGCAAGCATTCCATTTGTCTGTAAACAATACCAAACACTTGAAATTTGACAGGCTGCATTTCATCCTTGCTCACTTAGGGGTTTCCCCTGCCCTGTAGCTAATGGCCACTTAGTCCTCAGTGTAGCATTTGGGGCGGACACCACATCCCTCCGTGCCCATCCCGGGGGGCTGCCCCACTGCACAGCCCAGCACCTGCCCCACTCCAGACCTAACACTGGCACCCATCAGCAAATTCTTGTAGCGGGCTCCTCGTTTGTCTAAGGGATGCAGGTAACGTTCAAGAACACATAACAATGTCTGAACTATTTCTATGAAAAAATCTGTAGGAAACACACATTATTTCCATCGTAGTTATATATTTCAAAAAGTAGTTATTTCTATGCCAGTATTTTGTCCCATGAAAGAGCACAATTATTGTTAATTACTTCAACTTTCATCAAGGTAACTCTTAATTCCATGTTGCTTTTGGCATAATTCAATCCCCAGATTTTATTGACTATACTTAGAGCTATAAATTCAATTTTCTTCCTTTTTATTCCATGAAGCCTAAAGACAGATGTTAACTTTTTTTCCAAGCCTCAGATGTTCTTTTCCTTGTTAAATGTATATCCTTGTACTGCAGCACCAAAGCTCTTCCAATCCCCTGTATTCTAAATTAATCCATCAATCCCCTTTCCTCTGTGTTTCTGCCCTTGGCAAATCATTAGCCCAAGGGAGAACTCAACAGAAAAATTCGAGATTTCACTCACACCACAGCTGAAAACATCTTTCTTCAACCTCTGCAATAACTTCACTACCTGAGGTGCCGTCTCTTGCAGATTTTTCCCTCCTCACTACATTTCCAGCTGTACTGCACAGCCACTCATTTCACAGCTGCCCCTTCCCATCCCACCATGCCCCCCAGCAGCCATTCTCCAGGCTGTATTTGTGCTGTGTCTCTATCTGATGCAATTAATTTCAAATAAAAGCATTCTCACATAAAGTCCTTGGACCAGTCCTTGATTTCCAGCTATTATCTTCTGCCTCTTTTCAAGGTCCACACTAATATTTTAAGGTCACACAGGAGATTTGGCTAAATTCATTCATTGCTTTGAAATCTCTCGATTCAAGACATGAAAGCAGTAACTCACATTCCTTATATTTGTTTCTCCTTTCAATCCTCAAACATGACAAGATAAAAGTCTGTTACAAAGGCAGAGCAATGTCTGACTGTTCAGAACCAGGGTGACACTTCAGCCACAGGCTTGCAAAGGAGTATACAAAACCTAAGTCTAATTGGAACGAGGTGGACCTCTCCCTGTGTGTAAAGTTATTAATGTGCACGTGCTTTCTACTTCCACTCTAATGCTGAAATCACTCTTTTGAATGAAAGTTACTGTTTCACTTCAGCACCAAAAATCTCCTGATCCTACAGCCGTTGGCCAAAGTTCCCTCAGGGGCTGCTTCAGCACAGCACGTTGTGTACTGACTATTTTGGAATAGAGCTCCCCAGTCAGCAGTCTTTCATCTTCACAGCCTGTATAAAATCAGTTTTGAAAAGTATAAAAAGTGATATCGAATACGATTGCCATGCACTTGTATGCTGAAAGCTGAGTTCGAAAAGGCACTTAACCTAGAAAATCTGGCAGAAATTTTGAAGCACTCAAGTGACTATATTGGCCATTGAAGTGTTGAAGCACATGGAACGCTGAAGGATTATGAAGCTCTATAACTGTTCTATGTAACGCACACACAAAGAAGAAAGAAAATCCCATCAGAATCAACCCTCTCTCCTCATACCTAAAGGTTCTGCTTGTCAGGACTGCTCTGGAGTACGATGAACATCAGCTTCGGGAGCTCACTCGACCTCTACCGCAGTGCCCATCTACAACAGCCACCTGTCTGGGATTGGGAAGAATTATTGCAGGGAGCTGAAAACTAAACCCATTTGTCTTGATCTCTAGAAGAGAAAGATGTAAATCATTGACCGCTACACTCCTTGTGCCGCCCAACCAGCCCAAACTCACCATGAAGGTACCTTGATCTGTCCTCAGCCACTGAGGATTCCACAAGGAGCTCAACCGCTCACATGGAAACCCTATTCCTCAACTCAGTTTAGGAACCTGCTCTTTCTGCATTGCTTTGGATTTAGCAGCGGGATATTAATCCCACCAAGGTCGCGCGCTGCGTGAGGGGCCGAGGCCCTGCCGCACCTCTGCCCTGGCCCCCTCCCCTCAGCCCTGCCCCCGGCCCGCCCGGCACCCCCCTCAGCCGGCGGGGC